>FIZR01011881.1:0-17735 GCA_900060175.1 Ferrisia virgata
CGATTTAGATGAGATAACTGTTTCCAAGGTTTTATAGTTTTTTTGTGTTGAAAAAATTTGTTTTGTGTTTTTTGGGACCACAAATTTTGCCAGTTTTCGAGTTCGATGTTGTCTAATAAAATTTTTATATCTTTTACCAATGTTAGATTGAATGGGTTAAAATGATCTTCTGTCAATTTATCATCTTACAAAGCATTGGAAATTTTTGAAAAAATTCCTCTTATTACACTCATCTCTACACTTGATTTTTGGATTAAAGCTATAACTATTGCTCTAATACGCGAAAGTATAGAATTTTTTTTCCATTAAAAAAAAAACATTTTTTCGATATTCTGAGCGAGGGTGGTACAGTGAGGGAAATTTTTTTAACCCTAAAATTTTCTTTTGAGATACCTAATGATGGTTTGTAAAACGTTTGAGAATCTGAAAACAAGGCCATCTTTGAATATCTTTTTCAAGTTTGATGCATCGAATGAAATAAATGTAATTATATGTTTTTCAATTTATTTGAACAAATGAAAATCTGTGCCCAAAAATGTGGTAATTAAAACCTAAACATACTACTTATTCCGTTGAAATTTCCTATTATTTGATACAATTTTATGATGGTACCCCTTGGCTACGTGTCATCGATTGCATCACCTTGTAACTTTTCTCGAATTTCTTTTCACGTCATGCTAAATTCATCATTAAAAAAAAAAAAAAATTTAAACTTTCATTTGAAAGCAACGATTTTAAAGTCCAACCGGTGCGAAACTTTTATCGTGTGAATTCATTCAATCGACAGGTATATTGAGGTATTTCATCATTTCGCTTCTATGAGCTTTTCTTCATTCGAGACTAAATTATAGATACTTGATACCAGCTTATATTGGTATATGTATACTTGATGAAAAGTGTGATAATTATACAGTAATGATCTGTATTACTTATTCGACATTATCAGCAAAATTATCAGGTATCTCCGCGTTGATCTATATAATTCATCTATTCGTACAGATTCAAATTACCTAAATATACTCCGTCGAGTTGTACGCGTTTATTTTTAATAGAAAATTCCATTCTCGAATGATTTTCAATGTTATCAAAAGTATGATTCATTTAGCTTATTTTCTATTACCACACTTGAAAAAATAATTATCGTTATTTGTATCAAGTACATATATTGTGTGCCTAGGCTAGCCACTTACGTTATATGTACATATTTCTCACAGTGACCTATCAGTTTTCATCTGCAATTTGCATATTTATTTTTCCACAAATTGAAATTTTCCATTATGTATATGTATGCATGAATTTTAATTCATCGTCGATTCTTATGTACATGTAAACCAGATATCAGCTCGATACGAATACGAGAGTATTTTAATGCTCACGTTTAAAATCATATGGTATCAAAAATTTTCTACGTGTATTGATTTTAACCTTCAACATACTATTCATAACATTGCTAAAAAGTACAAAAAAAAAAAAAAAAAAAAGGAAAACGTTAAAAAAAAAAAAAAAAAAAAGGAAAACGTTACGTCACATTTCTACGCTGAGAAACGATAGTGAAAATGTTCTTGCCCGTTCATTGATAAGCGTTCACGTTTATACTTTGTTGTAACATGCAACAAGTTTGGTAGCCCTGTGCTTGCAGTCGCTATGTTGTGCTTTAAGGGCAACTTCTGTTTGAAGCACCGCTGGTGTAGTGGTATCATGCAAGATTCCCATTCTCGCGACCCGGGTTCGATTCCCGGGCGGTGCAGTGAATTTTTTCTATTTTACTTAATTGTAAATAATTTTTTTCCATCTATATTTTTGCAATAATTTCCAAAAAAGTTTTCAATTTAAATAATATTCGATTACGTATTAATTCAATGTGGGAAAAAAAAGCTGGTGTCTTAACGAATGCCTTTTTACTAAACATGTTTGTACTACAATAATGAGTAACTATCAAAATTTACATTGAGAATGTAATTTTCATAATTAAAGATACGTAGTATGTAAGTATTACTCGTATTATATTGTCAAGCTGCGAGACTACGTGTTATGAAACTTTCGCTTGTGTTTAATTCGATGCAAAATATGCATGAGAAAGCTGAAATTATTTTAAATAGAATCATATTTTGTTATTCGAAGTACACGAAGTCTTCATATTATGGTACTGTCTTGACGATGAGTAAGTAGGTAGCTAAGCTACTAGCTAGGTACTCGTTTAAAGTTTTGTTTTTACTTTTTCGCAGTAATTTATTCGTATGATAGGTACGAATGATACAAACATACGTTATTTGGGAATACCCAGCATATTTGGTAATGAATTTTCGTTGAATGTCGTATATATCACGATTATTTTTTATTCGTAAGAATAAGTAGTGTGGTTTGTAAGAAGGACAATGTTTATGGAAGGTATAAAGGAAAAATACCTACTGCTGGCGTGAATATTTTATTTCTTCGCAATTTTTATTTTTATTCCAAACCTGCGGAAAGATAAAGGCATTATTAGATTATCGTATACTTAAGAGTAGCTACTACATGTGCATTAGTTCTTTAGGCTTTTTGAGAGAAATTTTTGATGAGCCAAGTCTCTTATAGCCTTTTGGGTCCACGTAATACTGCGGGGTTCCCAGTAGTTGCGAAATGAGCTCAAAACGACTCAGTAAAACTTTCAGCCTTCCAACTCAATTTTTTCAACCTGCAGTACTAATTTTTTGTACATTTTTTCAAAGCACGTAAATTGCTACGCATATTTATACCTAGAATCATCATTGTTGACAAATTTCCACCATTATTCTTATTTCCTTTTGTATTTTTTTTTCACGATTTTTTGAAAAACTATTAAGGTCATTTTTCCTTGAAGAGCGTTCTCCTGAAATGGATGTAGGACTTCAGTTTTGAAGGATCAATTGCACTCAAAAATGGTAATATTTTTACGTCTTTTAAAATAAATTACTTACAAATTGAAAAAACGTTTTTCTGTAAAAAAAAAACTTCATCAAAAGAAAAAAATTTCATTCATTTTACACCCGTAAAAGCAATTTTTCTCTTTTTTACCTTTTTTTTTGGAACCATTTTATTCTATTTTCTTTATGCTGAGATACTTATTAAGAACCCCTGAAAAGGGTGCAAGCGATCAAAACTGACTTTAAATGGACATAGTGAAGTGCACTCGATCAATTTCCACAGGAATTTGCAGACAAATTTGGACACTTTTCTCATTCGGGTAAAAATTCTAGATCATAGATATGTAACATGTCCATGTCAACATGTTAACATTAAATGCAAAAATCATTCGTAACCGTATTTCATCGCCAGTTTTTGGTCAAAAACTTCAACTTGAAGATCAAAAAGCCCCATCAAAAACGTAAAGTATCTGTTAAGTATTTTTAAAATTTCAAAAGTTTTCATATATTTTTTATTTTTTTTATTTTTCAATTTTCATTTTTTTTATTTTTTTTATTTTATATTTTTCTATTCTTTTTCTTTTTTCTTTTTTTGATCTTTTATTATTTTTATTTTAGCTTGTTTCAATTTTCTGTGTTTTTTTTTTTTTTTTTTTTTTTTTAAACATAAAACCATGTCAACATTTTAACGTAAAATCTTTTTTTTTTTTGCTTTTTTTAATTTTTTTGTTTTTTTTTTTTTTTTTTTTTTTATTTAGACATAAAACCATGTCAACATTTTAACGTAAAATCCAAAAATTATTCATAAATTTATTTATTATTTTTTAATTTTTTTAATTTTGTGATTTTGTTATTATTTTTATTTTAACTTTTTCCAATTTTCAGTTTTCTTATTCAAACATATACATGCCAACAATTTAATGTGAAGTTCAAAAATCATTCATGATTATCTTTCTTTGCGAGTTTTTGATCAAAAGCTTCAAAAATCGAAAAAGTTACATCAGAAACGTCACGTTTTCTGAAAATGACCCTCAGCCCTAAGATATATTCGTGTCAAAAAAAAATTCAATAACACCAAAAAATTGTATAAAACACATAATCCTAGCTCAATTTGAAGGGAAATTATGCAAGGAAAAAGTTCCAAAAATAAGAAAAAAAATAACAAAAATCCTTTTTTTAGGACTGTAAAGGATTGAATTGGGACTGGAAAGTCGAGACTCCCAAAAGTCACATTTAGAACGCCCACTAAATATACATATCTAATTTCAAGTTCCCAGCTCAATTTGGTGGGGAGATAGGGATGCAACATTTTTCAGGCTGTAAACGTGTGAAATGGGGCTGAAAAGTCGAGACCGCCAAAAGGCATATATAAGGCTCCCACTTAATATACGTACCTAATTTCAAGCTGTGAGCTCAATTTGGAGGGGAGTTGTGCGAGGAGCAATCTTGAAAAATAAGAAAAACTGATCAAAAACTACTTTTTTGAGCCTGTGAGGGGGGGGGGGGGGGGGGGGGGGGGGGGTGCAATGCAGCTAAATAGTCGAAACCCCCAGAAGGCACATCTAGGGCCCCCAATTAAATGTACGCACTAAATTTCAACTTCCTAGCTCAATTTGGTGGGGAGATAGGGATGCAACAGCCCTTTCTCAAGGTCAAAAAGGGGAAAATCTCCGTATCTCTTTTCCTAATTGACTTAGAAGGATGATTTTTGGATATGTTATACAACTTGTGGTTTTCTAAGAATTGGCGTAAAAAGGGGCAATTTTTACGTTTTTGACCCCTCAGCACCCCCTTCCCCAATTTTGGACATACCTGAATTTTGGGCTAAGGTCATCTCCACTCGTATATGTCTAATCCGTCGCCAAACTGAGCCGATTGACTGAATTGGAGCGATTTTGATCTGTATCAAGCAAGGTAAATGATTTTAATGTTTGGGGGAAAAAATAAAATAAAAATAAATATCTGATATGGCTAAAATTGTTTTAATGATGTTCTAGGACCCCAAAATGGATTTTTTGATACCCCTGCCCACGCCCCTCATCCACCGTTATTTGATAGACTATAATAGCCTGGTTTTCGTTGACAATATGGCATAGAAAATCAGGCTGAAAAAAGGCTTCTGCCCTTCTACAACACACAACACACAATAAAGAAAGAAATCTTGTATGACCTATATGAAATATTATAATTTGCTTTTCTTTATCCATCTCTCAAACATCACGAAACCATGAACAATTTGTCAAATATTGGTACACGTATAATTGCCCAGTTATTATAATCATAGCTGCTAGGTGCTGTTTTCTTGCACTGAGTCATCGACTGATGGTCTAATGGGTTACCATCAACTTGGTTTGTAAAATTTTTCTCACAGTCACAGCCGATTCCAGCATTTCACGATTTCGCCACCAGCCAATGGAATTCCTTGTGCTAGATATGATGTGAGAAACACGCAAATTTGAAAATTCTATTCCAAAAAAAAAAAAAAAACACACACAACCTATGCTCGACCATAACGAATAAGGTTATCGACTGCAAATTGACCGCACATAGTGTTGTCTATCTGTCTCGGTGACGGCGCCAACGTCGCCAATTAAGCCATAAATTTCCCAACATCGTTAATCGGTCAGTTTATGTTGTTATGTGTACGACGCCGACGTCATCGACACTACCGGTACCGGCAGTCATCAGCATGAACTTGTACTGTATGTTACAAATTTCAAGAATTTTTCGCAAATTCTGCACCAACCGCAAAGAGGGTATACCGCCCGACCCGCTCCACCGCGTATATCGGTTAAAAATCATGCTCATGCTCGAGAAAACTTGAAATGGTATCGTAAACCCCCTAATTGGTTATTTGCGATGTGCGCATGCGCGTGCTCTTTGAAAAAAATTTTTCGTTTATTAGCTCGAAATCATGTATATCAATTTACCATTTACCTACAACAAACAAGTCGACTGGTTGCGATTATACTGCGGGGCTATACATGTATGTATATTTGTATACGAGGTGTATCTAATTATTATACGATGTGGTGCTTTTTTCAATGTGTAAATGAATCGTCAAGTACATGAATATCTATAGACTGTAGTTGTTATTAATATCACGGAACCGTATTAATCAGCCGACACTTACACGCATAATTGATACGCGGCTATATTTTCATTGGCTGAGCTGTGGTTTGAGAAAAGAAAGAAAAAAAAAAAAAGGTTCAAAATTCGATTTGATTATGTGTTCATTCGCGGTTGAATGTGATTTAATAAGCAGTGACAATGCGGTATCTAAATCAGAATGCAGCTCGGATACGATGTCCGATTCGGAATTTGATTTTTATATGAGAAAACAAAGAAGACGTAAAACTTGGCCGTAAGTTGTGACATTTTTTTTTTTTTTTCCTGAAATTTTTACGCATAAATAGTTAGATGGAAGTGTCGAAAAATTTTATAAAAGTGTGTTTTTGAATTTTGAGCAACGAAATAGTAGGCCAATATGGCCAGACTTTATTTAGGTAATGTTTATATTATGCTTATACTTTAGCAGTTTAATGAAGATTTTATATTCTTTGATACCTGATTAGGTACTTATAGTAGGTTATAATTTTTTTCCAGTATGTAGATTCATTTACATTATTACGTGTATAAGTAGATCCAGAAATAATTTACGAATAAGAGAGATTTTCCAAAAATTTTCAACGAATATGATTCTAAGGTTATGGAGTAGTCATTCGAGTATTATTCTACCTATATTTACCTAATACCTAGATTATCTACTTTGTTAATTATCCAGTTTCTAAACGCTAATTAGATTATTATTACGAGGTTTTATGAGTTATACGAATGTTCATTTCTGACAAACGAATTCGTTAGAGCTGTAATAAAAAAATGATGTATTTCTGTCGTATACTTACCTTACCTGCGTAAATACATTTAAAAAAAATTGCGAATGTTTTGAAAAAATTACACATACCCATAAAGTTTAGTGAATAGCTGTCACGATTTATCAAATTTTGAGTAAGTTAACCGACCAAAGAAGTATACAGAATTAATATAAAAGACGTGGTAATTCCGTCTATAATAATTTTAATTTTCTTTAACATCATTTTCTTTCGCGCTCTCTCTCTCTCTGTTTATCCGAGAATATTTACTTGGGAATTGAAGGACAATATGATAGAAGCAAATAGACCTACTGGAGAAGAGGGAAGGGGGCATATAGATTTTTATTTTGATGTTTTGAATTCTCAAGTATTTATAACCGCAAGATGAACGTACAATACGTAGTACACTAACCGTGATTATACATCATTTTTCGTGGCAAGAAAGATGAGGAAAGAGGGTGAGGGGATGGTATTTAAACGTCTTATATGATAGTTTAACTTTAATTGTGAATTTTTGAATTTTTTTGTTGGATGTTTTTCTTTTCAAAGTCATAAATAAGGGTGGATGGAAAATTGACAACGATTGGTGCTTATTTGTGGCCAAATAACTTCAGACTAACGTGGTAAAAGTTTTAGTTCTCAAAAGTTCAAATTAATTTTTCCTAGCGAAAGCTCAAAGCTAAAAAGATGGCAAAAATTTTCAAAAATTGTAAAAAACATTTTTGAAAAAATGTTTACAATAAATGAGTTTAATATGAATTTCCTATGCCATATTGTCAATGAAAACAATACTATTGCAGTCTATCGACCGACGGTGGTTGGGGGTGGGGATACCAACTAACTCCGTTTTGGGGTCCTAGAAGACCATTAAGACAATTTTTAGCCATGTTTGATATATATTTTTATTTTTTTTATTTATTTTTTCTCTCCGAACGTTAAAATTATTTACTCTGCTCGGAACTGACCAAAATCACGCCAATTCTGTCAATCTGCTAAATTTGGCGGCGGATTTGATATATATGAGTGGGGATGACCTTAGGTTAAAATTCAGATTTTCTCCATTTTGGGAGAGAGAATGCTGAATCGTTAAAAATACAAAAATTGTTCCTTTTTCAGTCAATCGATAGAAAATCCAAAGTTGTATAACATATCCAAAAATCAACTTCCTAAGTCAATTAGGAGCAGAGATATGAGGGTTTTCCCCCTTTTGGACCTTGAAAAAATGCTGTCCCTCCCCTATTTCCCCACCAAATTGAGCTAAGAAGTTGAAATTTGGTGTGTACATTCAGTAGAAACTCTTATTGTGCGTTTTGGGGGTTCCGAATTTTCAAATCCATTGCACCGTGGTTTTTGGTCATTTTTTTTTGTTTTTTTGAATTTTTTGATTTTGTTTCTCGCATAACTGTCCTCTAAATATAGTTGCGAAGCTGAAATTTGGTATGTACATTTAGTAAGAACCCTAGATATATCCATTGAGGGTCTCGACTTTTCAGTCCCATTACACCCCCTCACACAGCCACAAATAAGTGGTTCTTTGGTTGTTTTTTTGAATTTTTTGAATTTTTTCCTCACATAGCTCCCTTCCAAACTGAGTTAAAAACTTGAAATTAGGTATGTACATTTAGTAGGGACCCTACACGTGCCGTTTAGAGGTCTCAACTTTTTAGCCCCATCCCCCCTCCCCCCGCTCCTCCTCCTCCTTCACAGTCACAAATATGTGGTTTTTGGTCGATTTTTCCTCATTTTTTGAGTTTATTCCTCGCATAACTCCTTTCCAAATTGAGCTAGCTACTTGAAATTAGGCATGTACATTCAGTCAGGGCCCTCGATATGCCTTTTGGAGTTCTGGACTTTTCAGCTCCATTACACCCCCCTCACAGCCCCAAAAGTGCAGGTTTTTGGCCGTTCTTTCTCATTTTTTTTTCTTCTTCTGATTACATGTCTTCAGTTTTTTTTTTCAATTCTCGTAATTATAATACCTCATGAGAATCAAGCTAAAAAAGTATCGCTTTTTTTTTTTTAATATTTCATAATAATTTGTAACAAATGGATTAAAAAAAAAATATTTTAATCTAAATATAATACATGTGTAGTATAGTCCAGTTAAACGCATTGAAGTCTTCAAAAGCCTTTTTTCAATTCTACTAAACTAAAAGGAAGTGACGTATTTCTCATAATATGACGATATTTAAGAACCATTGGAAGATGTAAAGGAGAAGAAAAATAGTTGAAAATGGTTTAGATGAGTTAAAATAACGGTATCAGATCTGAGGTAATTTGCCTACCAGTTGATAATTTTGTCTTTGGAGCTGATTTGTGAAACAATCATAAGATCGATCGGAAACATCAATATTATTTTGGATAGGTCATTCAATTTAGAGCTGAACACCGACATTTTTGAGTACGGCTATGAATAGCCCGAAATTTACGTGTTTTGGTGAAAACCTAAACATTTTTGCTATACGTTCGAATTTGAAATTTATTTTTATTAAAATTTTCGCAAAATAGATACCGAAATGGTTTCTATGGCAAACTGATGGATACATATGATAGAATCTACAAAAAAAATTTACATGTCTGGGTTCAGGGGGAAGAAAAAGGCTTATCAACTACCGACAAGTAAAAATTGTTTATTTACCAGCAGTTAATAATTCGAAAAGTTGCAGAAAATTATTAAAATTTCTGAAAAAAATATCAATCTGAAGTACCCTTTTATATTTAAAAATTCGCCATTCAATTCACATCTAAAAATTATACCAACCTATATTTTGGGTAAAAATGACAGTGTAAAACTCATTTTAAAAAAAAAATTAAAAAAAAATGTTTTTTACAATTTTTGAAAATTTTTGGTATTTTTTGGGCTGAAAGTTTCACTTCATTAGTTTTAAGTCATTTGACAACAATTCAGCACTACCAATTGTCCGATTTTATAAAATTAGCAAAAAATTGATTCACCGTCGTCATAACCTGTTGGCACTTAAGAATAAATATTTTAGCAATTTTTTTATAGCTAAGGAAGCATAAGTTTTTAAAAAATTTTAAATGATTATTACATTTGAAATCATTGGATTTCGAGAACTTGACCAATTTTATACGAATAGAAATTTTTCAAGTAAAATTTTTTGATTAAAAATACATTACATCTTGGAAATGATACTTGGAAAAAATTTTAAAAATCACTGTACATTTTTTTTCATCTTTATTTGAAATGTCAATTACGAAAAATATCCAAAATTACGCATTTGTAAGAAATAATCAGTACAACGATGAAATATTGAAAAACACTCTTACTTGAGGTAAGTGAAAGTGATAATATTCGTATTTCAAAGTATAAACCATTAAACATTTTTACTTATCAAAAAAACCATTTTTAGAAACGTTGATTTTTGTTTGGTTCAAAGGTTCAAGTTTACATAAAAGTAAAAAAAAAAAAAAAAAAACGGTTCTTTACTAAGTAGTTAAATGATATTCTAATGATGAAAAGTATAAAAAATTTAATAGTGTGATTAAGTTTCTCCTTAGTATTCTAATGAAATTAATTACTTAAAAATGCTTTTGGTACGTATCTATTTATAATTTTTGGTGGTAGGTCATTAAAACTTGGTGTAGCTAAATCAATTTCACAACTTGAAGGCATCTTTTTTAACCTATCTTGGGGCTGTCTCGTTCACTGTTTTCAAAAATCACGCATATAAATATGTAAATAATGAAAAATTCTTAATTAGTGTGATGCATTTAAGGGCTTACTAATTACCTACATAGAAATAATAAGAAGTATTAAAATGCATATTGGAAAATAGTAAACATTGTCAGGAAAAAACTTGGAAAATAATTCTAACCAAAATCGCTCCAATTCGGTGAATCGGCTCAGTTTGGCGGTGGATTAGATATGCATGAGAGGGGATGAGCTTGGATCAAAATTCAGTTTTTTCGCATTTTGGGGGAGGGGGTGTTGAAGGGCTAAAAACAAAAAAATAGTTCCTTTTTGAGTCAATTGATAGGGAATCCAAAATTGTATAACAGATCGAAAAATCAACCTCCTAGGTCAATTAAGAGGGAAGATATGAGGAGTTGTTCCTCCCCCGTCTCCCCACCAAACAAAGCTTGTAAATTGAAATTTGGTATGTACATTCAGTAGAAGTCCTAGATGTGCTTTTTATGAGTCTCGACTTTTCAGCTCCATTGCACCCTCTCACAACCCCGGAGATGTGGTTTTTTGGTCAAGTTTTCTAATTTTTTGAGTGTTTTGAGTTCGTTCCTCGCATAACTCTCTTCCAAACTGAGCTAGCAAACTTGAAATTAGGTATGTACATTCAGTAGGAATCCTGGATGTGCCTTTTTGGGGGTCTCAACTTTGCAGCCATCGATTCAAAAATGCAATTTTTTGGTCATTTTTTCTCGTTTTTTGTGTTTGTTTCTCACACAACTCCCTTCCAAATTGAGCTAGCAAATTGCAATCTGGTATGTACATTGAGTCGAGACACCCCCCTGCATTTGTGGTTTTTTGATCGTTTTTTCCTATTTCTAATGTTTGTTCCTTGCACAACTCCCCTCCAAATTGGGCTGAGAAGTTGAAACTAGGTTTGTACAGTTAGTAAACACCCTAGATGTGCCTTTTGGGGGTTTCGATTTTTTAGCCTCATTCAACCCTTCCTATCTTCAGTGCTGATTGCGAAAAAAGCATCACAGAGCGATGCTTTTCTTCAATTCTCATGATTGTGTAATATGTCACGAAAAGCAGGCTGGAAAAGCATCGCTGTACGATGCTTTTTTTTTAATATTATTATTACTTATACGAGCAATTAGAAAACACTGCTATCTACTTATCGTTTTATTTTCACATGCTGGTTTTTTTTTTGCATTATGATACAGATATGTATTATGTACGTCTCGTCAGGTTGTGTAACATTCGACTAAAAAATCTGGAATAAGCACTACATACCTACCACTGAATTACGCGATTCAAAGCGGAAGTCGCATACTCGTGTGCGAGGTGATTATTGTAATGACGTAATTTCATTTTTTTTTTTTTTTTTTTTAAACGTGAACTTTCGTAGATTTAGCTCATTAAACTCGATTTATTTTGATGTTTCTATTGTACCTTATACCTATACATTAAATGGATATTATATTCAAGGTACCTTACCTTACCTATGGCTACTTAGTTTTGAAAAAATTATATTTTAACATCAAGTAATGGGTAAATTTTGCCAAAAGAATAGAGGTAGCTGTAATGTTGGTAAATTACAATTATCTACAAAGCTTTGGCTTTCTGCTGTATCTTATGTGACTGGAAAATTATATTAATTATCGGTTATCATCTTGACATTCCCATTTGTTGGATAATTATTAGCACGTCTACCATGTTATTATTTCTGCTCAACAGGTACATCGGTGGTTATAAGAGTAAAATCTAAATGCTACAAGTTTTACACATTATTTTAATATTCGTATCACGTTTTTAAATCGCAAAATTATATCGCAGCATAATGTTTAGCTGGATGTAATCACTTGACTCATACGTTATATGCAATGTTAGGAAATTAACTAAAATTGTATTAATGATCAAGAGTCGAGGATATGATAATGTTGGTCTCATACTTATTCGTGTAATTTTCTTATGCGGGAGGAGAAGGGCAGGCTGAAAGTAAATCTAATACGAAACAATTTATTGAATTTAAAAAAAAGTGTGCTACAATATTTCAACCTTTTTTTTTTTTGTCGTCGATGTTTAATTCTTAATTGACATAGGTACTAGGGTGCGCCGAATTTTGCTTTTTTTGGTAAATCTTCCAACGACGAGGTCACAATAGTTGTGAAATGACCTTAAAAAGATGTGGTAAAAATTTCAGCCTCCTAAATCAATTTTTTAAACTCGCAATCGAAAACTTTCAAAAAATTAAATAAAATATTTTTTGGAAATTTTTTTGGAAATTAGAATTTTTATACATATTTTAACTCAAAGTGATCATTGATGCACTTTTTTCAGCGGTTTTTAAAAAATGTCACTTTCTGCGTTTTTTTTCACAATTTTCTGAAAACACGTAGGATTTTTTTTTTTTTGAAAAACACTCCATGAAATGGATGTAGGACATTAATTTTAATGGACGATTAAATGTAATATTTCAATTTTATCCGCCGTATATGATTTTTCAGGGATGCTAAAAGAATAGTTTTTTCGTGTTTTTTTAAGAATCTTTGCACTTCATTGAAAATATTTTGCTGTAAATTCTTTGTAAAATAGTCCAAGTTCACTTACCTTCGTCCATTATACGATCTGTTTTTCGTATTTTTATCCTTTTCAGGGGTTCTCAATCGGTATTCCAGCATACAAAAATACATTGTAAATGGTTCAAAGAAAGAAAAAAAGTATAATTGCCTTTGAGAGTCCAAAATAGATGAAATGTGTCCTTTGTGATGAGATTTTCCTCAAAAAATAATTTCTTAATTTTATAACAAATCTATTTTTAAAATATATAAAAAAAGACCTTTTTTAAGTGACCTTGAAAAATTGTTAGCGGAGGAGGATAAAATTGAAATGTTGCGCTTACTTATCTAAAAATCAGTATCCTAAATACATATTAGGAAAACATTTCTGAAAAAAAATTTCCCTCTTTTTTTTTTCTTTCTTAACGCCATGTTCTGCAACGAAGGCCAGAGGCGTATTGAAAAGAAGAGGTTTTAGTCCAGTTTTGGTCACAAAGGATAGTAGATTTTAAATTTTTTGACGATCATCAGCCAGGACTTCTTCAGGATCGTTTGATGTAACTTATTCAGAAAATCATGAAACAAAGCAAAAATTTACATTTTTTTTTAAAAACCTCTGAAAAAAGGGAGAATGACAAAAATTTCTCAAGAATGGTCAATTTGAGTTCAAATAGGTATAGTAATTCCATGTTTAAAAAAAATTTTCAAAAAAAATGTTTCATTCAAATTTTTTGAAATTTAAAGAAATTTTTAAAATTTGAAAGTATTTTGCTATTTTAAAAAATTGAGTTCGGAGGCTGAGGTTCTTACCAAATTTTGTTGAGGTCATTTTGCACATATTGTGTCCCCGTCGTTTGCAGGTATCAAAAAAAAGCGAACGGAGCAGTCTCAATAGTTACGAAATTACCTCAAAATAATGTGGTAAAAATTTCAGCCCCAAAGCAATTTTTCAGTTTTCTCTCTTTTTTTGAATCATTTATACTGCATTTTTGTATGTTGGAATACCTATTGAGAATCGCTGAAAAGAAAACAAGCGAGGAAAACTGACTCAAAATGAACAAAGACGAGTGTGCTTAGCCTATTTCACTATGAGTTTGCTAAAAAAAAAATTTTAATGATGCGAAAAAAAAATTTTCAAAACACAAAAAACATTCTTTAAGCACTCCCTGAAAAAATCATCAATTGAAAGTGAAATTTAAATGTTGCATTAAATTATCTGAAATTGATGCCCTACATCCGTTTCAGGAGGGCGTTTCTCAAAAAAAATTCACTTCATTGTTTTTGCAGAAAATCAAGAGAAAAATACAAAAAGTGGAATTTTTTTAAGAACTACTAAAAAAGAGGAAAATGGTGAAAATTTGTCAAAAATGGTAATTTTGGCTATAAAATGTATAATAAATCTTATTTTTAGAAAAAAAATTTTGAAAAATTTCTGATTTTTTGAAAATTTTTGAAAATTGATGAAATCTGAGTCAGTTTTGCAAGTTTAAATTTTGAGATCATTTCGCAACTATTGTGACTCTGATATTTTCAGATTTCCAAAAACATACAAAATTTGGCCCACCCTAGTAGATACCTATTTAAATAATTGGTACTCAAAGTAGTATTAAATTTGGTAATTTTTTCTTTTTTTTTTGTGCAGGCGAACGCGTTCATTAAATGCTCCGAGTCCTATACAACAGTTTGGGCCATGTGGACGTATAATGAAAAATTCCGCAATGGTAATGTAAGTTGTTCCAATGAATGTATTAGCTTACCTACCTCCTCAGTTCAGTCTTGAAAAAAATCGGAATTTACAAATATAACGATAATTTTTTTTTTCATTTCCTCAAATGATTTTAAAATTATAATAAATATTCGCAGGACGATTCAAGATCCAGCTAGTCAACGTTTGACATGGTATAAACCTCCACTAACTGTATTGGTAGTGAAAAAAGTCAGAGATTCATCAGTTCTGCAACCATTTGTAGATCTAGTACGGTGGTTAATCAAAGTACGATGATGTTTTATTTTTCAGAAATCAGATATTCTTCTAGTTTGACACGAGTATAATCTACCCATATGTAATGTTATATTTATTAATTTTTTTTTTGTTTTGTTTTAGGAAAAACGCATGGTAGTGTTTGTCGAAGAATCCATCATGGACGATGTACTTCTTGTCGAAAACAGCGAATTTTTGGCCATTAAAGAAAAATTAATGTACTTCAAGGATGGAAAAGATGATCTCACTGATAAAATTGATTTCATTATTTGTCTGGGAGGTGATGGAACTCTATTATATGCCAGTTTATTATTCCAGGTAAGATCTACCTATGTTTAGGTAATTCTGCAATTAATTATATCATTCGACGTTAGATGGCGTTAAGTTAATAGTAACTAACTTAACTACGTTGAACTTGAATTATACGATTACGTTACTATCACCCATTTTGTCTGTCTAATGTCGAACTAATAACGTAGTCATGATGTAATATTTTATTTAATTAGTATTTCGAAAAATGATCACGAATATTTTTGAGAATAATCTATTGTTTTCTATTCTTTGCAGCAATCAGTTCCTCCAATAATGGCATTCCACTTAGGTTCCTTAGGTTTTTTAACACCGTTTAAATTTGAAAATTTTCAAGAACAAGTTACAAACGTATTAGAAGGTAAATGAATATTTGTTTTAAATTTGATGTTATGTTTTTTTTTAAACAAGTAGGTATGTATTACGTAGATATTTTGGATTCGATATTTATTATTCATTACATGTTTACACCATGTAATTTCGTAATTTTTTTTTAACAAGAAAGTATCGCCAAAGTAAAACAACAAAATAATGAATTATGTGCTAATGAAAGAAGCGATGTTGATTTTAGCGTAATTTGGATTTCAATGAATGATTATCGAATGTTACGATTATGAATATTTTGATTGCAAAAATACTTGAGCGTTTTTCGATTTTTTATTTTGAAATAACAATTTACTAAAGGTGCATGTTATATTATGTTTTTTTTGTGACGTTTTCTGTTTTCAATTTTTTTATTGCGAGATTTCATTACTTTAATTAATTAACGTAAATTGTATTTTTCGAAATGATATAATTGAAATAGGCGTTGATTGATAATTTGCACGTAATGTAACATTTTAATAACGATGAATAATTTAAATGATTCTACACAAAGGATTAAAATAGTGTTAAAATTGAAATTTTAATTTTTTGATTTTTTTACCCTTATTTTGTCGAAATAATAAAATCAAAATGGGCGTTTCTTAGCATGATTTTCAATTTTTTACCAGGCTGTTACATAATTTAGTGATATCTGATATGCACTATTCCAGCCCTCAACCCCTCCCCCTCACATCTGTAAATAAAAGTCTATTTCTCGGCTCGATAAGCACCAAAATTGTTCAAAATTTGGCAATTTACTCGATCAGGTGGCGATTTTGTTCTATGTATTAAATTTTTAAACTCTACCCGAGAAGAACCAGTTGGTATTAACATGTCATAGCAGGCTACCGTGAGTTCAAAAAAAAATTTTCGCAATTTTTTTTGCTTTTCAAAGGCTTTAAAATCCTGTTTAGAAATAAAAAAAATCAATCATTTTGAATTTTTTTTAAATAAAAAAAAAATTATAAGAATTGAGGATAAGACGGGCTTAGTGGGGCTAAGAAGTAAAACACCCAAAAGGCATATTTAGGGTCTCTACTGAATATACACATCTAATTTTAAGTTCCTAGCACCATTTGGAAGAGAGTTATGCGAGGAACAAACTCCAAAAATAGGAAAACTGACCAAAAAACTACATAGTTGGGACTGTGAGGGGGTGCAATTATTTTTTTTCAAAATAATGAGATTGAAATAGGTGTTGATTAATTTTACAATCAACATTTTAAAAACGATGAATGATTAGAATGATTTTGTGTGATGGATTAAATAAATGTAAAATGTGAGATTTTGCAAAATTTTCAATTTTTGATTTTTTTTACCCAAATTTTTTTTTTAATGTGATTAAAATGTTAATGGATGCGGTATATGGAGTGAGCAATGATTGTAATAATATTTTAAATGTTGTTTTCGTGGGGGAAAAGGGCCGTTTATAAGTTGTTTTTGTATGTTGTTTTATGTTGGAATGTTTCGGTAACTTTGCAGCGCAATTCTGCTACTCTTAGATGAAGTATTGCACGGAACTGTATATAGGACGCCACGACGCTACCATCAGCATCGCTTCTCGGCCTTTTGGCTAAGATCAAAGTGTAGTATCTGTTCTTATCAGCTTAACATCTGATACGAATCTCATTGAGGTTCCAGAATGTTAAACTTATTTTTGGAATTCGTCGGAGAGTTTGGGGCTTGCTCCACCTCTGACACGGGTCGACCCGGTATTGCAGTACCTCCGGGACCGGCCCACCCTTATAATATTTCACATTCTTATTATATAAAGGCATTATTGTCATTGTGAATTATAGGTTCTTGCTTGATGATTCACAGTGTTGCAATCTCATGTAACTAATATCAATCAAAACTAAGCAATCTTGCGCAATCTCTATTAGCATTTCTTTGATCTCCTTTCATTGCCTATATACATTACTCATGTAATTTACATTTACAGTATGTTTATGCTATTTTCAAAAATTCCACCATTAAATCAATATTTCGATAATTCTTCTGAAAAAAAAAGTATTCAAAATTACATTCACCAACATTGCTAGAAAGTGCAAATTTTACGCACATAATTTCCAGCGTTATTTGATTTGAAAAATATTCATAATTATTGGTGGTAAAATAATT
>FIZR01011882.1:0-45137 GCA_900060175.1 Ferrisia virgata
AAAAAATTTTATGTACCCCCCCCCCCCCCCGGGATCGGCAGCTGCAGAAATTCAATGTTTTCTTTTGTCGAAGTTTCCCCCATGAGGTGAAAATTTTTGAAAAAATTCATGTTAATAGACCCATAAACCCTGTAAACATTTAAATTAAAATCATAATTTTTCCTCCAATACGCGTGAAGAGCATTTTTCCACAAAAAAAAGTTTTTTCAATATTCTGGGCGAGTGGGTGGTGTGGGGGAAATTTTGTTAGGCATACGCAATGGTGTTCCATGAAAATTTTAAAAATCTGAGATCAAGGGAATTTCGCTATACTTAACGTGAAAAACTCTTTCAAAAAAATGTCTAAAAATTATACTCATCGAAACATCTAGATACTTTGGTGAACAAAATTTATATACCTCTTAAGGGCTCGTAGCTACAGCAATTCAAAATTTTCTTCAGTAAATTTCTCTCCCCCTCCCCTCCTAAAAAATAAAAATTTTTGGTAAAATTCATGTCGATAGACCCATCAAAAAAATTCAATATTCTTGACAAGCAGGTACAGGGAAATTTTTTTGGCCCTAAAATTTTTGAGAGATACTTAATGTCTTGTGAAAATGTTTAAAATCAGACATTACGGGCATTTTGCTCATACTTATCTCAGAATACAGTTTGTGACGGACAGAAATAGGCATAAAATACTTTTAAAAACATACCAAATTAATTAAGCTGCTATTCCTTTCCTTCAATTAGCACTCATCATTGCGTACTGGTTCACTGGAAGTAGTACTGGATTACGTCACATGTCAACTAAAATGAAAAAAAAATCAACATTTTAAAACACAGATTTCACACTGAATTACTCATAAGATAACAGTAAATGAAACAAAAACGCATAATTACCGAAATATATTCGACGATTATCTGCTTCCAGACTTCCATATGCGTAGGTTCGCGTTCGTCAACTGGCAATTGTTACATATACTTAGATTTTATTCTGCCGATATTATATTATTTCAACTATCATTCACTTCACGTTACTCAATGCATTATTTTAAATTGATACATGAAATTATTCACGTCCTATTCATAAAAAAATATGGGGAAAAAAGGGGGAAAAATTAAAACACGTAAGAGAAGCCGAAATACGCAAGTACAATTACTGATTAAAAATGCAGAAAAATCAAAACTTATCTATTACGAATATTTGGGTCAATTTCTTCATCCAAATGTGAAACTTCGAACTCAAAATTAGTTGCAAAATTAACCATGGATACAGACATATGTGAGCACGGGCAAATATATTACTTAAACGCAAATATTCTGGAAACTTCCTACACGAAATTCTTCACGATCTGTACAATAGAAAACACAGATTGAGTATTCATCGATATACATACGTATAGGCCAGAAAAATTAAGCAAATAAATAACGCAAGAGAATCAGAAATATAAGCACAATTACCAATCACATATGCAGGAAATTGAAACTCACATACTATGAATATTTGGTTCATTTTCATCATCCTAACTCGCACGTTGAACTCGAGTTAAGCTGTAAAATTGGCCACGATAAAAATACATGCGAGCACCATTGAAACGTCAAAATTCAAACATATTCTGGAAACTTTCGGCATAATACAAAACCTAAAAACAAAAAAATCAAATGATTATCGAAAAGTATAACGAAAAATGATGAATTAAAATAAGGAGCTTGATCAGACATCGGAGATCTGAAATTTTAAATGATGCCCAACGATTGATAAAACTGATTGAAATAACGACCATGACGAAAAAACTTACAATAAAGCTGACTATCGTACAGACATAACCAGAAAAAAAAAATTATAAATACTGATCAAATGTATCAAAATTGCGACTGCACTGAGAACTTCACACAATACAACTTATCAAGCTAATAGGTCAAATAAATTTTGCAGAAAAAAAACGTGAAGAAAATTACTTCAATAAACACGATATCAAAATACGTAGACACCATTAAAAACATTAACTAACCAAAATGATAAAAATCGCCAAAAATTACACACAAAAAAAATACCAAAATAGCCATTGATCAAAAAGTTTTAAAAAGTTAATGCAAAATCAAGCAATGCAATCAAATATCGAAAACGTAGAGAAAAAAAATTATGAACACAAATTAGATCAACTATTCAACCGAATTGATAAAAATCAAAATCATCATTTACTTTTCATATCTATTTTCCAGTACATCTTCCAGTTGGGCTTCGGGTTTGGACGGCATCGGTGTGTCACAAAAGCAGCATACTGGAGTACTACATCCACTAAAAATTATGTCAATAATGTGATTAAAAAAACAGCTAAATAAACTTTAAATTTGTAAACAAAAAATAAATAAAATACTTCCAACCCTAGAAACTAAATTGTTAAACAAGACGTTAATTTTCTTTCACACAATAATAAAAAAAATTAAATTTTTGAAAATCACCACTAGAAACAATTGACACGTTCAAATTGAAACGAAAAAATTTACCAAGACAATTTCAAAATGTATAAATTAATATTCAGTACTTGCTCCACAAAACTCCAACTATACACGGCCGAATAAAGGATCGATTGAAAAAAATCCATACGCGATTTTTAATTCACCACAACACTGGAATAGCCGCAAGCATATCAAATTCACGCCACGAAATCAGCAATAACTCATCTTACAAGCTGCTAAAACTGAAATGAAAAAATTCAAGGTCTTAGATTGAGCAAGAAAAAGAAAGACTAATTCTCCTTTATATTCTTCACCTTTCTATTTAAGCCATCACACCCTTCAAAGGCATCACATCGCCTTATCTCGAGGCAAAAATTGATTTCATTTCATCGACCACAGCCAGAAAGATAACGCTATTGTACTACCTAAATGTATTACCCCGAAGGTCTGACTCATAGGTATAAAATATTGAAGAATAAATCAACCAGTCTATTGTTGATTTTCAACCATTTTAAATTCATTGTCCAAAAACCCTTATTCAGATTATCATAGTTCTATTACCGCATTGTTAAATTTCACGAAGCAAATTTTCATAACATCGAACCTCTGCGGGTTACAAATATCAAAGTATAGATTTCACAATCGATCTACATACAATTAAGTATTATTCATGAAAATTTTAAAACACGAAGTCTTTATTATTTGTAGTGCGTAATAAATTTAAAGCCCCATTAATAAGTAGTCCAAAACCATCAATTTAGCAGATACAATAATGGATAAATTCATCAGTGCACTGATAATTTCACTATGATAAATTTACTGCTAAAAATTTCTCATCAGATATAATTACGAAATGAATTTGTTGCCTCATAGTTTGTCATCGCATATTAATTCGATACGAACTACAAATTTTACAATTCGAAAATACTTAATACGTCTCAAATAATTCAGAGAATTAGAAGCAGAAGTAAGAAAATACTCACATTAGGGTACAGAACCAACGGACACATTTGAAGAGTTGACATCGCCAATATTACATTCAGGTAATGTCTCACTGATCACCATTCGCCACTTCCTTTCTTCAAACATTTGACAATGCAAAATCATCATGAAAAATACGCGAACTGTATTTAAAAATTAAAAATAATCAAAATTAAGACGAAATAATTATGAATTCTATAAATACGTTACAACATAATGAACATACGCACATACATATCAAAGCTTTCGAAATGTAACACGTAAAGGGATGAAAAATATCATAATGAAATCAATGAAAATAGTTGAACTGCATTTAAATATCATTACAAGTCATAAATATCAAACATTAACAAAAATGATTTTAAATAATTTCAAAACACGTTACAACATAACGAACACGACCATCGAAACCATGCCTTCAATTCTCGACTGGAACACTTCAATAGAACATAGAACAATCGCACCACAAGAAATCCATCGATGAAATAAGTGGAGCATTGGCGATATTAGGCATACTTTGGCACAGGCGCAGTCACGCTGGACGCAACTAGTGCGACACATTAGTTACATTTTTAGTCGCCAGTATCGTTCTTACCGTTTTTAGTTTTGTTGTAGGAAAACAATATCAGAAAATCAGAGTTACGATATTGAAACGAATATTGAACAAGCAATGAAAATGAAACACAACTAAACTTGAAAATTCAGAATTTTGCGATCTCAATTTTAAAAAGAAAATATTTAAAACAAACAAATCATGATTTTTACTTTTACTTCTAGATTTGAGATTTCTTTCATCATTACTTCAATATTTCTAGACGAATAATTTGATAGATTTCTACAGAAAGCCGGGTGAGGAGTTTGTAAATAATCAAATTTCGATACATATTACTTTTGTAAGTTGTGAGTACATTACATCGTCTAGCAAGCGATCAGGTTATTAATCACGAATTAAATTGCTAACATACCAACTACAAATAAAATGCAAAACTTACATATTACCACATATTATTTCGCTGGATAGATTTCTCGACAAGTACTTCATCACGTAGCTCGAATGGTGCATACAAAGACTAGAAGAAAATCTAATTGCAATCGTAAACTATCCTTTGTATAGATGAAGAAACACTTCAGCGACGAAATGCGAAAATGACGTAACATTACACCTGAAGATTCAACGTCAAATTAATTATATTGTTGTTTAAAACCAAGCAAATATATTAACACTACAACATGAGCATATGCAACTGTAAATCAAACTTACTCCTGAAGTTATTTATACTGGAACGTAAATGTTGTAAGGTACAAAAAAATTTCAAAAATTGCTTTCATATCAAAATGATAACGTCTACAAAAAGCATATAACGCAGCCAATTAATAAAACCAATCCAGATCACGTAATTCAGCTTGATTAATTTTTACAAAAATTACGATTTAGAATAAAACATGATCAAGATATCTTACGTTGAATATACGAAGATGGTTCACCCTCACGGTGTACAGGAACTTTGTTTCATGTTCAACGTAGTGCAATACTATAGACACTGCAATGCGAATATTATATAAGCGAAACACCGACGCCGAATCACATACCGTATAATCTTGGCGAATGATATACATACATCGATTGTATGAATTAATAATACGAAACTACATTTAATTGAACTATACAACAGACAAAATAACATTGAAACATAAAATCACCAACTACTACTTACATTTATAATGAAAAATTCAACTGTAAACGAGGATCAAGATGTGCAGGGTGCACCGTATGATTGTAAAATTAAAATGGCTACGATTACGATTAACGACAAACAAGGAAACAACAGCGGACAATAGTTACATTTCATTTCCAACACATATTCACTATTTTACATGTTTAAAGTACGAGTGTCGAAAAATGAATGACTAATAGATCTTTTATATAGATGCTCGATGACGCTTTTATGAGTGATGCGTTGTATTATTATGCTACTATACTATTGTACGGAATTAAAATGCCATCATGAATCATGTCATATCTCACCTCAAACAGTGTTGTCAAAGTTCAATAATCTTGATCTTAAAATATTGCTTGAAATGAAGTAAAGAAACAAGACTGTTCGTATTTTAACGTTCTGCAACGTTTTTTAGCATTAATTTTTCGAAATTTTCAGCATAACGGACTTATCCCTTGAGAAAATTACAACTTTTCGGTGGGCGGTCTTACCCCCTCCCCTTCTTTGAGGGTCGGTCCAACATTCTTCTTATTTTATGTAATAACGAGAACTATTACGACTACGTAAGAAAAATTCTACTAAAAGCCAGCTAAGCAGAAACTGGTAAGGTAAAAACAAAATAAAATTAAATGAGATACCTGTTTATTAAAAAATCAACTTCCTCTGATATCCATAAAACACTGAACTTTTCAACAAAAGCATCAACGAACAAAAGTGAAAAAACTCAGATTCCTTATGTACATATTTGAAGCATAACTAACCATATTTACTGGCGATTTACTTGCTCGTAACTCGTGAGATAGGTGCTCGCAAAAAACGTAAAAAGAATTGAACTTTGAAAATGAAAACTGAATTTGCAAAGAACAAAAAAAATCCATTTCAAATTTTAACGAGTTCTCATTTTGCACAAACTATTTATGCATTTTCCATACATTTTCACACATGAAACATTAATCTCAAAATAATAACAAAAAACAAAAAACTTTGAACTTGGAAAGCTTAACTTTCAGAATCTATGAATCAATCTTAAATTTAGATAAGTTTTTCTCTTTTATATATTCTGTAATTACCAAAAAATTTTCAAACCAGTCGATTCATTTTTCATTCAGACAAAAGTTATCAAGTCAGAAAGAAATAAACTTTCAAGTTCA
The DNA here is from genome assembly GCA_900060175.1 of Ferrisia virgata. NCBI lineage: Eukaryota > Metazoa > Arthropoda > Insecta > Hemiptera > Pseudococcidae > Ferrisia > Ferrisia virgata. The sequence continues at coordinate 6,293 of FIZR01011882.1, forward strand.
AGTTCAACAGCTCAGCTTTTTAACTACCCATTATGACCAAACAGGGATTTTTTTTCAATCTGAAACTGAACGCAGAAACCTCTAAAATGTAGCACTTTTTACGTATTCATGATCCACTAAATACTGCCAAGATATTTCTGAAACACAATAATGTACATTGTCTCAATAAGCATTTTTATTGATTTTCACTAGATATATGCTAACCTCGGGATTCAAAATTCAACATTATTACTGTTACGTATATTATATGAATGTTGTCATATGTTTGCATTGCACTTTGGTACTTTACTTAACAATTTTGACTTTGACGATACTTCGATAACAAAAAAATACAATATACAAAAAAAAATATTAAAAAAAAAAATCTTTACCTATAGCCTACAGAACATACCTACTTTTACTATTTTTTTTTCAATGCTGCTTATATTTACTAATCCCTAAAGCTAAAACATCTCGATTATATTGTGCATATTCGTTCGTTTCTACTCATGCTCTTTCGAAACTTTTCGAGCCGTTCATTCGTTATTCTTTTCAAAACGTTGCGATTGTTGTCAGTAAAGTAAGATTCACAAATCCTCTGTCACTCGGAAAAAAATCAGAACACGAATTTCGATAAAATTTTTCGCGTGGCTGAAAAAACTTCTAATTTTAACATTTTGATTGTAATTCGTATTAAAATCATAGAATTTGATTCAGAGTAAGTATTTCAATATATTTATTCATAATTGCAAAGTTCATTTGAGTGTAATCTCGTTTATATTACTTCACATCTACTGCCATGTGTTATCATATACTACATATTACCTTTCTATATAGATGCAAATTTTCGTAAAAACCCTCACGGGTAAAACAATCACCCTCGAAGTCGAACCTTCAGATTCGATTGAAAATGTAAAACAGAAAATTCAAGATAAAGAAGGTATTCCACCGGATCAACAACGTTTGATCTTCGCCGGAAAACAGTTGGAAGATGGAAGGACCTTATCGGACTACAATATTCAAAAAGGTAATCTTCGTTTATAATGTTATTTGAATACAGTAATGTTTAAAATTTGTAAGCTATTCCTCTTTTGATAAATATTACAGAATCAACGTTACATTTGGTGTTGCGTTTACGGGGCGGTGTGATCGAACCCACACTTAGAATTTTAGCTTCAAAATACAACTGCGATAAGATGATTTGTCGTAAATGTTACGCCCGTCTTCATCCCAGAGCTACCAATTGTCGTAAGAAGAAATGCGGTCACACTAATAATTTACGTCCTAAGAAGAAGCTTAAAAATTAAAAGTGCTGTATGTCTTTACTGCTGTCATGTTAATCTGGTGGTATAAGTAAAATGTTTTTATTCGTGTTTCTGTGTAATTATTTATCATTGAATTTTAGCTGACCTGTTATACGATACAAGAAGAGATTTTGATTTCACAAGGGGTAAGAGTTTGGTTTAAATTAGGATTTCCGGTAAGAATCAAAAGCTGATGAAACTCGAGTTTAGAAAAGTTTGGTATTTTTCAATCAATACGTTCGTATTTGTTATTTCTTCTTGCCAAAAGAAAAAGTTATATAGGCTATTTTTGAAAAGAATTCCCTCGTAAAACTTTTTCATCTTGAAATATTGAAGTAAAATGAAATATTTCTTCGTACCAAATAAGGAAAAAAAGCCGACGAAATGAAATTTGTCTTGTCATTGGAGTTATTTGAATTTCTCATCAGTACAACTATTCTACAACGTATTTTAAATCGTGCCTTTTTTTGTCACATTCATATCGAAGAGGTTTCGATCGCCAACTATGAAAAATACGAATGATTGAGATTCGATTGTTCGCAAGTTTATAGTAGGTTTACTTCTATACAGTAAGTTCGATTTACAAGGCTCATAGTAGGCATATGTCATGAAATGATTGGAATTAGAATCCATACAACAATTTATGATGTGACCATCGAGTTTTCCCTGCAGTCTGCACCCACAAGTCCATAGATAATAGAATTGTTGTTTCTTATCGCTATCTTTTTGAATTACATTTAAAGACAACCTCTAGCTTGCATAAAGGAAAAATACCATCGTTCTGAATAATCACTTACTCCTCTTCTTACTTAAGCTAGTAATGCATTTACATGGTTTAAAGATAACAAATAATTGCACGTTACGTTGAGAAACATTCACTCGAATTTACTGATTTAGCCTCGAATATTCGAGTTGGTATTTGCATTTGAAGATTGATTCGTGTTTCGTTGTATAACTTCGCAGATTTTTCGTGTTAATTATGGAATACTCTTTAGTATTTCAGTTTATGATATCTAATCATTATTGCATTTGCGTGAACTGTAATATTCGTGTTTGATTTTGCACATCCATGGACATGTAACGGGGGTAAGTTACATGAATATTTTTGCCAATACGTAAGTCGTTCTTTAAAAGAACAGTCATAGTTCAAAATTACAAAATTTTTTTCATTTCAATTTTACCTTTATAATTTTCCGATATAATTCGGTTATTATCCATTCTTCACATTCTAAAAACCACAAATTTGAATGCTTTTGTTCAAGAAAGAACCATAGTCCATGTAGAATGCGTTCTTATTGCATAATTACGGACTATGGCTGTTTAAAAAAAAATAACAATTCGTGGAAAATCTTGGTAAAAAATGTGGCGACCAATAATAAACACGTGAGTTTTTATACAAATCATTCTTCGCTTCTATTTTAATCTAAATTGATAAATAATGTTCTTATTAAATCATGCTTGATTGATAGTTTCACATTTCAATCTGTTTCATTTTATCATTAATTAGCATCCCTTTTGCTTAAAAAACGCATTAATTGATCATCGAATGATTGTTCTTTTGTGTAAAAAGCAACCATAGTCCAGTATATCATTTTTAAAATCATATTGTAAATGAAAACCGAGCTATTACAGTCTGTAGACCAACGACGGACAAGGGATGGAGGATAACAAACTCCGTTTTGGGATCCTAGAAGACCGTAAAGACCATGTTCAGCTATGCCATGTTAGATATTTATTTTTATTTATTTATTTTCTTTGCCGAACATTAAAATCATTTACTCCGCTCAATACCAACCGAAATCGCTCCAGTTCGGCGAATCGGCTCAATTTGACGGTGGATTAAATATATACGAGTGGGGATGAACTTGGATCAAAATTCAGTTATGCCTCAATTTAGGGGCGGGAGTATTGAGGAGTCAAAAATGCAAATTGAGCTAGGAAGTTGATATTTGGTATGTACATTCAGTAGGGACCCCAAATGTGCCTTTTTGAAGGTATCAACTTTTCAGCCCCATTTCACCCCTTCACAGTCCCAAATATGCGGCTTTTTGATCGTTTTTTTCCATTTTTTGAGTTTGTTCCTCACATAACTCCCCTCAAAATTGAGCTAGGAACTTGAAATTAGCTATGTACATTTAGTTGGTGCCTTAGATGTGCCTTTTGAGGGGTTTTGACTTTTTAGCCCCATTGAACCCTTCCTACCTGAAATGCTGATAAGGAAAACAGCATCACTTTGTGATGTTTTTTTTTTATTCTTATGATTATAATATGTCACGAAAACCAGGCTGAAAGGGCATCGTAAATGTGATATTTTTTTTGCAGTTAGTAAAGGAAATAATGCGAGTTCTCCGATTAAATTCTTCACTTTTGCTAATTTTGAAATTGATTAATACCCACTGAACAGAATCTTGGACCTTTCTTGGAATACAAGAACGTCACCTTGCTCTACTGTAAAATTTCATTTTTGGCTCTAGTTGTTCTTTAAAAGAACGCCTCAAGCGTTATTTTTAGTCACTTAAATGAATTTCACAGGAGGTGTGAGTTTTGATAAAATCAGGATTGTTAAGCAGAATGAACACTGCAGAATATTTGTTATTCTGTGCTCAAAATAGCTCGCGCAGAATGAGTGTCTCATTCACATCAGTCTATTCGTTGCAGGATACACAATATGCATAATACGTAGAATGAGCTGTAAATTATCATATTTATGGTAAAGTACTATTGATTTACCACTTTATTGATTTTTTTCTAAATTACTTTCTGTTTTGTCATTTAATCCAGTGATGCAAACAGAATTCAGAAGTAGGAACTAGGAAATCAAACCCAAGAAATGTAATCATTTTAGAAGAAGGAATAGGAAGTCTCCGAATAATTTATAAAAGTTTTAAAAAAGAATTAGGAACCAGAACCTGGAAGTTTTAAGATTTTTGAAATTTCATGGTAGTAGAAATTCCAAAAATAAAATAAATTAATTGAATTCTTTTTTTTTCTTTTAAATATAACGATAAGTATTCGATAAATTCATTAAAAGAGCTAAAAAATGAGCAAAATATAACTATTTTTCTTATTCATTATTCCCATTTACAAAGAAAATCATTTAAAAACATATTTTGCTCATTTTCCAGTTCTTCTGATGTAATTTTCAAATTTTCGTCATTATATTTGATTACTACGTACATTTGTATTTTTACTTTTGAAAAAAAAAATTGATTTTTTTTGGTTTATCACTATTTTATTAATTTAGTTCTTGATTTTTTTAGTTTGTAAAAATGCTAAAAAATTACGTTTTTTTTTGGTTTTTATTTTTTTTGTGTTTTTGAAACCCTGGTTACATTTGTCACACCCAGTGAAAGAGAAAGAAAGACTCAAGATAGCCCATGTTGCTCAAATTTGGAAGGAATTTCAGCACTGAATCCGGAAGTTAAGTATTTTAAAATCTGGAAGAGGAAAGAAAAGATTTGATTCAATTCCACAATAAACTTCCATAAGTGAAAGCAATTAGAAGTAAGACAAATATAATTGAAGGAATTGGAAATGAGAAGTCGAAAATTTTTTTCTGATTCTGTTTGCATCACTGATTTAATCATTTTAAAGAAATTGAAAATTGAATAAATTGAAGTTCGAAGATTCAAGAAATCTTATTGAGGAAATGAAGATTTTGCCTATTTTCAACAATTTTTGGCTTTGTATTAACAAATTTTAGCTAATAATTTAACAGTATGCATCATCCTGCATATTCTGCGTTCATTATGTATTCCATTCCACACCAAAATGCATAATACTTAATCTGCGCACAGAATGTCAATCCTAGATAAAGTAGTCATCGTGAGAAAATACTTGAATACTAAGTTATTGGATTTAAGGATTGTAAGGCCTGATTGTTCATCTCTCTTATTTTTATTTCACAATAACAAACTTTCTGTAGGTTTATTGTAAAAGTATAAGATTTGTTTTTACTTCAAAATTTTCATAAGTTATGGCTTATGATAATTCTATATGAACTAGACAGTAATCACCTGAAAAAATGGTGTAGATTAGAAAAATGTTTTTTTTTTTAAAAATCTGCGTTTACGTTGAAAATAACATTATGATGCAACGTTGCTTTTACTTTTCATCAGTATTTGATGCCATTTTGATGATTATTTTAAGAACTGAAAATGATTTTAATATATTTGAATGTATGAACAGTTGATGTAAAGATTAAATTGTACAAAACAAATAATTTAAAAATTAAATTTCAGTTTTCAACTGATCAAAGAGGGAGGGAAACATGGGTGCAAAAAATCCCAACTACAATCGCCCCATCACTAGTCCAGACAATTGGTTGAGAATACATACGTAAAATTACCCCCACCTCAACATTAACAGCGACATCACGCGTTCTAAAGAAGACCCTATGTTGTTCAGCACAACGCTTCCCTTTCGTTTTCTTTTTCACGTTGTGCAGTGATCGTTTATTTCGCGTACGAATGTGAAACGGTTTGTTGTTGTAAGCGAGTGTCGTGTGTTAGTTAATTTGCTATATTATTTTTATTTCGATCATTGTGCGATATTTTTTCCTAATTATCGTGTGAAATTTGTGCAATCCGGTGTATATATTTTGTCTCCGGTGTGGTTTATAGTATTATTATTTGTGTGCTAGTTGTAAAGTGAAACATAATTTTCGTGTACGATAATCAGTTTCACACCGCAGTTTGCAGTAACGTCATTGTGGGTACATATTTGCATCACGATTGAATATTATTTGGTAAATATTACATTACGTATTTAGTAAATTTATAATGAATGTTGCATTTAATTCGGTGATCAAGTAGTACAGCCAAATAGTGTTTTTTCATTGCCAAATTCCATAGTCCATCCGACATCCCTCATGTGTCCTAATAAGCGCGCCTTTTTACACCTTGACGTGCTATCAAAATGATGTCCACAACACCAATTCTAATCGTGAGGAAATTATCACACAAAGAAACCAAAGACATGGAGTACATTTAACATCGTCGCTTATTTTCTGATGAAATTACTTGCATGGTTGTATCTGTTTTATATATCGGACCCTATAGTGATTTTGTTATTGATCCAAGTATTGTGAAGATTGTTTCAGTGTGATTTTTTGTTGTTACTTGGAGTAATATTAGATGTACATTTATAACCACTGGAAACAGAAAAATGAATATTGTTTTTGCCAAATTTCTATCGAGATCATCAGTGTTTCTATGTAATTATTGTACGATTCAAAAAAGCTCCGAATTTTTATTTTTTCGGCGAATGCAACTCATATGAACTTTGATATCACAATTATTGATGTGTAGATTCAAGTTGTCGAGTTATATGTTTTGTTTTTACACATTTGTTTATGATAATGTCATCGGTCATCTCTCAGTGACAGGTATACACATTACACAAGGAGATCTAGATGCATTAAATTCCGAAAAAAATTTTTATTGTTATAGTTACTGTATCAATGTTTCCTCATACCCATGCAAATGAAGTATAATTTGATAATTTGTTATTTACACTCATGAACAGTTCCATGAATGAATTATGAGGTCAAAAAATGAATGTTTTCATGTTAAAGAATTTTATATTGAGATGAATATGACTTGCTAAGACAGTTATTTTTAATTAATCTCAGAATCTGCTTCAATACAGCTTTTGGTTTCAAAATTATTATAAAACTGTAAATTTTCTTCCAACTTGAGACTGTTATTGTGAATTTTGGTACTTGCACATATTAAAAAAAAAAAAAAGAGCAGAAAACTCACCTAACGACCATCGTTTGTAGTACAACCTCATAGTTTACTCCTTCTTTGGAATAAAACAAACGCCCTAAGGTATTAATTGGTCTTTTCATCCTTATTCTCTCTATCTCACGATCTTCCTTAACTACAGAGATGAGAAATGGTGCATTAAACGATGACATAACAACTGATTAAATTTCCTGCTCGAATTGTTCGCTTCAAATGCGTGAAATCATTCTAAATTAAACGTTGAGAACGGTAATTAATGCGTAAAGAAAATGATATCTAGTTTCCTCATTGAGAGTATTTTTTATTATTCAATTTTTTTTTTACATTATTAAATTACCAGTCTTGAATGGTTTGAGAATTTTCTGAAACTGGGTCGACTAGAACAGTTGATCTGTGCCTTGATCAAGACAAATATAGCCGATGAGAAAGGATTAAAATTTATCAGTAAAGTGGGTAGGGTATATTTTAATGATAAAAATGGTTCATTTCCAAACTCCAGAATTACCTATCTTACACCATAATAGTTCCAAGATCCCAAAACAGTGCATTAGAACACTTATATACCAAATGCAAAACCAATTTGTGTATATTTTGCAAAATTTTGAAATTTTAGCACCTCTTTTTGGGGTATCTTAATTAGGTCAAAAAGCTAAAAACTTTCATTAATCAAGAATAGGAGATTTCACATTTAAAAAACCAACACCAGTGACCAAAATTTGACAAATTTTAGATTTTGAACCTCCCCTTTACAAGCCCAATTTGGGTTCTATGCTCTAATGGTTGTCAAAATCGAATTCCACGACCACAAAAATCTAGGTATTAGTTTTATTCTAATTTTGGTTCGTTGAAATTTATATCTGACTGTGGGTGTAAATTATTCATTTCAATTTGTCATTTTTTAGTCTAATGTTCCATGTCATATTGTCTATGAAAACTGGACTACTATGATGGGTGGAGTATCAGCAAAATTCATTTTGCAGTCCTAGAAGACCATTTCAATCATTTTTTGCCATATCAAAACTATTTTTTATTTTTTTATCTCCTCCCTCCCCAACCAAAACTAAAAATCATTTTCTCAGCTTGATACCAGCTAAAATTGTTCAAGCTTGGGGAATGTGTTTGAAGTGGTGGTGGATTCGATATTTTGAAGTGAGGATAACTTCTGGTTAAAATTCAGTTGTGCCCAAATTGGGGGAAAGGGGTGCTAAAGGGCCATAAAGCAGAAATTGTTCCTTTTTAAGCTAATTAATAGAGAATCCAAAGTTGTAAAACGGTGGGATTTTATGCTTTTTGACCTTAAAAAAAATGATCTTCCTCCTCCAAATTGAGCTGAAAAGTTGAAATTCAGCACAGAGACTTAGTAGGGGCCATAGATGTGCCTTTTGGGATCTCGATTTTTCAGTCTCATTGCAGCCCTTTGTAACCCTGAAAAAGTTGTTTTTTTTGAGTTTGTACCTTGCATATCTCCCCATCAAATTGGGTTAGGAAGTTGGAATTTGGTATGTAGATTTTGTAGATGCGCCTTTTGGTAGTGTCGACTTCTTACCACTTTGACCATGCATACACAGTTCATAGGATCCAGCAAACAGATGACGAGGTGTTGATGATTCGTCCTTCTCCAATGTTATCTGCGGATGTTAAAATGCGGGTCGTTCATGGCAAGAGCTTATTTAAGTAAAATAAAAAAAGAAATGATTGTTCCACGCGGTACAAGCAAAGTCAGGTTCACAAACAAAATTTCAAAAACTGCATGGTCAAATGCAAAAAATAAAGAAAAACAAAACACGAAGAATAAATAATCATATGAGTACAAAAAAGAAAAAAGATGTATTTGATAGGATAGAAAAACGAGTCATCTCTTAATTTTTTGGTCAGGCTCAAGGAACGGCCGCTATCAAATTTACCCTCAACCCTCCGTTTACTTGGAGCAAACCGGTTGAGATAACACTCAACATCAACAAACACCCATGTGTGAGCACATAAATAAATAGGTAGGTACCTATCTATGCACATACGTCAGTTAATCTTCGTCAATGACAGCGTTATCCAACCAATTTAGGCAAAAAAAATCGGCAAGTAGGTACCTACCTACTCACCTGACAACCGGTTTATCGTGCATTGCACAAGTACGCACTACAACCAAAGAAGTAAAAATGTTCGCTTATCAATGCTCTACAACTTTTGTTACTACATTTTTTTTTAAGGACGTTATTTGAGAAAAAATTACTAAAAAACAAACTGCACCCCTCCAGACCCTTAAAAAGAAGAAAAAATAGGCATGGATTATAAGGAAGTTCGCGGTATTGAAATTCATACTTGTTCGGGTTAAAACATAAGAACCTATAATGAATGTACTACAAGTTTAAAAATGTATTCTACTATCTAATCGAGTACCTCCTCCTGGTATACTTTGACCATAAGACACCTAGTAGATTGTTACTATTTTCTAGATTCGAGCATTGTTCATTCTACTTATTTAATTTTTTTATCGCTGTATCACGATCGCAACGACGTGCACGATTTATATTTCGATTACGATTCGAATTCGTTTAAAGAATCTACTCCCAAGTGAAGTTGACTGGACTTCGTGCATAATGTTGCGACCATATCATACACATCTATACGTATTTCCTAATCACCAAAAAAATCGAAAACCAACCATCGATCGTTTATATTATACATATAATATCAGAATATCAGGCTCATTTGTTCAAACGATAATGCCGGCCTTTATCTGTAATAAAATGGAAGCATAAATGAATGAAGAACGCTAACAGGCAACGCGACGTAAATCAACTTATTAAAATACCATCAATATATAGCCTAAGCCTACACCCCTCACATGCTGCATCATTAAAGTATACTGTGGCAACTTGGGCCCGCACACGCAGTTCGTAGATTTACCAAGACAATTTATAACCTACTATATAAGTTTTAATATGCATGTGTAGTACCTACATTGTGAATATTACATAGATACAGGTTTTTTTTAGTACACTTATTTTAATATTACCTCGTACGCTTATTATAAACATTATATTTTCATAAAATTACTTAAATTTATAACCATTAGTGTCGGAGGTCGGCTAGCATTCTTATTACGTGTATTGTAAAGTATATTATACCTAATAGAATCGCGTGCCACGATCTTTTACTTTTGAAAATATCATTCATTTGACTATGGGGATGGGAAAAGGCTCCATTGAAATTTTTATAAATAGACCATCTTTGCTCCGTTTGATTTTTTTGTTCCTGTAAAAGTAAGATGATTTGTATGGCCAATTTAGACTTTTAAGTTGAATTGAATCAGTAATGAACGTGAAATTTTTAATTGATGAGTGTTGTTAAATTTTTTGATACATTCGTCTAATCAATCGTGATTTTTGTATTTTGAAGCTGTCTAAAAAGGTACAGTGCAGCGACTAAAGTATAGAGAATATACCTTGGGAACTGATTTTAACTGTTTCTCTTACTTCAAAAAAGTCAATCATGAATCATTTTGACAAATATTTTGAACCTAAAAGGCAAGTATTTCTGAGAGGGAAAAGAGACCAAGATGTGTTCATTCTTTCAATTTTCTTTAACTTATTCCTGTATGTCAAAAAGATCTAAATTGGCGATGGGTTTTACAGTTTTGCAACCTGCTGCAGGAGTTCTACAAATCGAGATAGATATTAGTATATTTTTTAAAATGATTTTTTCCCCCAACTTTGTATCGCCCTAAAAGATGGAAAAACAGATACCTATCGCGCTGGGTACAATAAAACTCGTGAAGAATATACATGAATTACTATGTAACTTATTCGTATACTATATATACAGTTAATTAGCGAATGGCTGTACAGCTTATGAATTATTCAAAAATGAATAAAAATAACCGCGCTATTTCGAGCGTGAAAGATGACTTCTGCTGTTCGAGAAAAGAGGCGAAAAAAAAATTTAAGTGACCTGTGGTTGTAACAAGGGCGGATGCTGCCATCACCAATGCAGTCTCCGATGACTTTGAAAATATAATAAGTGAATGTACGAATGAGCTTGCTCGGGTGTGAAAATACGAGTAAAATATTCGGCTCTTTCTTGTTTCTTTTTTTTATGAGGAAATGCATATTATAAAGTAGCAGGTATATGACCGGTCGCATCCGAAGCAAAACGATGCGAATGAATTAATAGTATGATATAATATGGCACGTAGATTTTACCACAAAATCGATTACAAATTTTGACTTTGGATTTTGATTACCAAAAATCAGAATCACTATGGGTATTAAATGACCAATGTAACCGAGCCTGTTTAAAGGGGAAGCAGGGATAGAGGCATCATTCTGATATGTAATAAGGATAGTATATATAATCCTTGATGATATAATCATCTCTCATGCAGCTTTAATATTTTACTCACCGAATTTTATCATGTTATTTATTTCCAAAAGGCAAGGTGCTAAGAATAATGGTTTCTACTTCACTCCAAGGACTCGTAATAGTTATTCTACATCACTCAAATGTTAGTCTAATCGAAAATCCAAAACTACATTTTACTGCGATTATTTCTCATAGTCATCATCAGTAGGTCTCAGTCGCTTACGACCATATTTTGCATCTAAAGAGCGCACCATCTATCATGATCCTGTGCCTGTGAAGCAGCTCCTACCACAGAGCCCATATGTGCTTTGATGATGTCAGATCATCTGGTTGGAGATCTTTCTCTTTCTTTTCTCAGGGGCCTTACCTAGGAGAATGTCTTCTATCGCATAAAAAAACTTGACATGGCTGGCTCTTGTATTTCGTTGACAATTGAAATGTTGGTTTATCGCTTTGTCTATGGTATCCTCAGCATCCTTCACCAGACCCACATCTCAAAGGTGTCGATTCTTCTTTTATCATCAGGCTGTAATGTTCATGTTTCTGCCCCATATAGGAAAACAAGTGATTGTAAAAGTCTCTTCGTCTTTCTGGAGATTTTGTTATCACATGTGGCATTACGAAGTCTAGTCAAAGCTGATTTGCTCAGAGCGATTCGGCGCCATATTTCTGCCGACAAGCCTCCATCTGCTTCGATGATGGAGCCTAAATATACGAAAGCACTGACCTTAAACGGAGATGAATGACGAAGAAGGAAAAGTCGTGTTGAAAGTAAAGCAACATGAATGTAAATAGAATATAAAAAATGGTCGAATGTTGCATCAAAAAGTGGTACAGGTGAGAAGGATGGATGAATAAAGGCATCGAACTAAGCAACACTCAAAGTGAAAACTTGAGCTGTAATTGCGCTTCCTGCTTCCCTGTCATTGAAATAGCGTGAAAAAAAGTCAAAACGATAACGACGAGGATTCTTTGTATATGTATTAACTTAGGTGGATAGTAAATAGGTACCTAATTTAAACAATGTTGATAAAATTTAGAGAAGATGAAAGAATGGAGGAAACAAAAAAAATTACACGAACTGTAGAGAGATTGAACTGCTTGTAGGGAAGCGGCAGTACTTTACTTAGCCAAAAACTCGATATTATTCAAATTGAAAGCTAAAGAAAAGAGTAGGTGCTGGTGGACAGAGCAGAAGGTGGTGGAACTAGCTCGATGTGTAAATGTATACGAGCAAGTGAAAAAGACACGAGAGAAAAAAAAACAGATAAAGATAGAATGAAAAGTAAGTAGATGGGTGGGTTGTGAAATGACAACGGACGACGACGACTCTTTCTGGCAAAGAAAAGTTTTTTTGTAAAACCGAGTTAAAGTTGTAAAAGTTGAATAAAAAACGAGTAATACTTTTAGGCGTGTACTGTGTAGTGTAGTACATTTAGCGTCGAATTATGTGCAGTTGGAAAGGCCCTGGGTACGTGAAAGTTTTTGTACAATTTTTACATTTTTTTTTTCTTTTTCGCCCTTTAACATACTATTTATGTGTATCCATCCGTCTCTTTCGTACTCTTGTAAAGTACTTTGGTGTATGCTGTATACCTCTTTGCTATCAGCTGTTTCGTTGCTTATATGAATTGAATGAAGAGAAAAGGTGGGCAGGAGTGATTAGGGAATCCGTTGATGTCATGTTCTTTTAAGAAAAGGGTCGAAAAATGAAAAAAATGCTTACAGTTTAGGTATCTTATTATTTTTATGTAGATTTAATGGGAAGCTGTTGAAAAGAGCTTTTTAAAACGTAGTCATGAAATAACTCTTTTCCCCATCGACATCTTTTTGACTGTAGAGATGAGAGAACATTCAAGAAGTACGATTAGGTGTAAAATACATCACGCTTTATTATTTAATCTTATTTTTAGATGTGGTTTTATTTTCAATATTCCATCTTATATTTTCTTAATATTGTTTCAAGGTACATACGAGACGAGTGATGAATTTAATTAATAATTACCACACTTAAAATAGCTGCGGAGGTCTGGTTAGTTGGAAACGTAGACGTTATCGAACGAATCGACCCGACCCCATAATTGTGAGTAATAGAAGGATTCCCAAGAATATAGTCGATAGTGGAATATGCCTATGTACCTGTAGATATATATATATATTTTTCATTATTATAATGACCCTGTGTGTTGCAGCTGAGCCATGGGCCACGGTTCCTTTCACTTTTCATTTTCCCTTTTCAAATTGTGATTTATGTGGGTAAAAGTAATCTCAATCCGGTGCAAGAAATTAATTTAAATTGGTATGTAAGGGTATTATAGGGAATAAATCCATATCTGATCATCTGCAATGTGTGTGTTAAGATTTTGATCTTATATACACGGTGTCGTCCTAGGAAAGACTTTTTATATGTAGGATGTAGGTGTGCGTGTGGGTCAGATTTTACTCAAACATGTGTATGTGTCACAATATTGATGAGGTTTTGCATGTTTTTTTGAAATAGAAAAAACAAAGTGTGTTTCCAAACTCTCTGTTTATTATTGCTTAAAATTATTTTCCGAGGAAAATCTGACCTGTTTTCATTGTTGTTTCGAGCTAAGACCATCTTGCCCTATCCCTATTTTACTAAATTTCTGTAAAGTAAGCAATCTGATGCAGTATGTAAGTTATATGATTATATATTGTTATCTATCTCAAGTAAAAATGTTTACTATTGATTCACCTTTGAAAAATTTTTGTAGATTGCTTACTGCAGTGTGTAGAGCTTGGTGTCACATCTCTCCAGTCTAGAAGTTCCTCTAGAAGTTTTTGCTCTTTCCTAGTTTTCACTGTTACTGATTTATTTGCAGTTTCTGCAGTTTTCTCTCTTTTCACTCTTTTTGCAATTCTTGCTCTTTTCACAGTTTTTGCACTTTCCGCAGTTTTTTCAGATCGCCAGTTCTTGTAGTTTTCAAAATTTTTTCTTTTTTTGCTCATTTCACAGTTTTTGCTTTTTTTGCCCTTTTCGCAGTTTTTGCAGTTCTTACTGTTCTCTCTCTTTTTTCAAATTTTGCAATTCTTACTTTCACAGTTTTTACAGTTTCCCCAATTTTTATAGTTTTTGCAGTTCTTGCAGTTCTTATAGTTTCACAGTTTTTGCTCTTTGCAGCTTTTGTAATTTTTACTGTTTTGAAATTTACAATTTTTACAATTATCTCAGTTTTTTGCTCGTTTTGCTGTTTTTGCCATGTAGTGCTTTGAGTTTCCATACAATATATGTAGTAAATATACACTACTCGCATAGAAAGTATGTCACAAAGCTTTCTATATTCTCAGATTTAGTATTGCTGTAATGTAACCAATTGTAACCGACCCTTTCAATAAAGTTGAATAAAATGTACAAATACATGTTTTTGGCTCCGTCTTCCTCTCTGAGCTCGCGAGTGCTCGTCTGATGCTCCAGGTGGTTTAGGTAGGTACTGCATCGTCCGTAACACCCTTTGCCCTCCAAGTAACAGTGTCCACAAACACGTGACAAAAGTATGACAGCTATTTTCCCTTTTTTTGCAGTTTTTGTATTTTTGTAGTTTTCCTATTTTCTGTTGTTTTTGCTGTGTTTTTTCTTACTGTCAGTTATGCTGCTTTCGATATTTATGCTTTTTTTTTGTAGTCCCTGCTGTTTTCTCAGTTTTTGCTTATTTTTCATTGTTTTTACAGTTTTTGCAGTTTCGGAGTTTTCCTGTTTCCCTCTTGTTTTTGCAGTGTTTGCAGTTTGTTTTTATATTTTTTGCTGTTTTTGCAGTTTTAAGAGTTTTTGTTTCCTACTGTTAAGTATGTTGATCTGTTGATCTGTTTTGCATTCTCGTTTGCAGATTAATTTGACACACAAAACTTGGAAAGAAGGGAGCTTAAAATGAGCTTATTTGGAGAGAATTCAACTTTTGAAATGAAGCTGAATACTGTTCTTATGCTTGAAACCGTATCAAATTTTTTGTCACCGTTTCCCTTTCTCTAAATGCAACGCAATGAATTCAGAGATGCTTATAAAAAACTGAAAAACTACCAATTTTGAAAGCTCAACTTTTTGCTAGAATGAAATCTTCTTCAAAGCTAGAAATTAAAGCTTACCTCTACTTACTAAATCAGAACTAATATTAACAAATCTAAAACCCACAAACTTTGAACTAGTTTTTTTTTTTTTTTGGATATGGTGAATTCTTAAGATGAATTCATTAGAACTAATGCATCCGATGCTTTCTTTTTCATTCGAGAATGCCCGACGTTCGAGTAATTATTATACTCACCATGTACGTACGTCTTTTTATTTTTTGCACATCTTCGAGTAAGCGCACAATGAAACAGAAGTAAAAATATAGAAGCGAGATGAGGTTCGGTTAATAATATGCTGGTCCATTCTTCGTATGTAGCCCATATTCGATGCCTATGCCTATTCTAGAGTGCTTGGCTGTATATCGTGTATATTTTTGTACGCCAGATAGCATCTCAGCTTTTCGCGTCTCGTCGTCTCTCATCAATATGAGAATTATTCGATGCGCGATAGATACACTATTACTATTCAGCGAAGCGAACGCTCGGTGAAAGGCTATTCATTTTAGGATGCTGGGCGGCCAGGAAGGGAGGATTCGCGAACGCGTTTTCTTCGCACAAATGGTTTACATAAAGAAACAAATTTCAAGCCGCCTCCTCGTCCTCCGTCTCCACCTTCGTTCTCGTACTCGAAAAAAAAAAACATCCTTTCGAATTACGTAAACGTGAGGTTTTTACCGATGAGAATTTTCGACGCGACAACGACAACGACGACGATGTCGGTAGCTGCAATGGCGTCGTCGTTGGTGACATTTTCCCCGAAAGCATAGAGGTCGACTCGATTCTCTCGGTGGAGTAATTTGGAGCGAGACAAAAGGGTGTTTGTTGAGCTTTGCTTTTGTGACACGATACGAATTAAAGAACGAGCTTATAAATGGGCTCATTTTTGGAGTAATTTGCCAAATGTAGCCAGTTGGACTTGATTTTTGTTTATGGCGAAGAATAGCCCGACTTAATTACGATTGCGTTTCTTATAAATGAGTGGGTTATGGTTATAGAATATGTTTTCATTTCTTCAAGTTAAACCTTTGATATCCATCACAGTCTGGTGTGACGAAATATATTTTATTTCATTTCAGCTCATATTTAAATGCACGACGTAGAATTAGAAAAATTGCTTACTTTTTATTTCTTATTTTCTCTATTTGGATACATCTGAAACCTACCAAAGGTATATTTAAGATCCATACCAAGTCTACGTACCAAATTTCAAATTCCTAGTTCAGTTTTAAGGGAAGATATATGAGAAACAAACTCAAAAGGTATAAAGCGACCGAAAAACTACATTTTCAAGGCTGTAAAAGGATTCAATTAGAAATAGTTTTATTACGACTAGTTTTTCCCCAAAAGATCATTTGAGACAACACCTTAGTGCAATGGGCTTGATAGTCACCCCCCCCCCTCCTCAAGGCACATATATGCCCCATATCAAATCTACCTACCAAATGTTAACTTCTGTGATATTGACAAGGGAAGGGGGAGGGATTAAAGTCAAAATTTGAGGGAACTGAAGAATCAGGAAGATAACTATTTTGGAAAACATTGAACAGGTAGTGTAAATTAGATTTTAGTATTAAACTAGCACGAGGAATAAAATGGGAAGGATTCGTTTTTAGATAGGATAAGAAAATACACAGATACCAGAAAACTCGAATAGGGACCCAATACACAAAATCTAATTTGATGTGCACGCACCTACACAGCGATGATGGTTTATTTATATTTTAAATAAATAAAAAAATTTAGAATTGCCAAAAAAAGGGAGAAATGGTCATAGCCATTTATCTCGAATTTAGATGAAAAATTTAATGATTCCTAAAGAAAATATTCAAAATTTATACAAAAAAATGATTTATCACGCGAAGGTGAAAATTTAGAATTTTTGTAACAGAATTTATTATCGTATGAAAAACATAATTTCAGTGATCGAAAATTTATATAATATTAAGCCGCCAAAGCGACCATGTCTACTTTAACATTTTAATACATAACTTACTATGTAGTGGACAGATTTCTCCCCAACAGCTGACCAGCTGGTTTCATGGACTTCTTTCTTAGTCACTTATGTTACAAAAAAAAAAAAAAAATTCGCGCGCGAGATAGATGAAAAAAAAAAAATTGAAAAGTAAAAGAAAGTCTATATTTCAATCGAACGAAGAAAAAAATATACATTACGAACATATCAGACAGATGAAGAAGAAAGAGTGAGTAGACCATCGATATTATGTTCGTGTAGGATATATTTAATGAGGGAGGGGCTGGTAGAGGAAGAGATAATTTTTAACAATGGTAATTTTGAGCGATAATTTTGTATGCAAAAAGGACTGAAAGATTGATGCCAAAAAAAAGAAAAGAGAGAAAAAATAAATAAATAAATAGTGGTATCTCATGCCACACTTCTTAGCTCAAGTTGGAAAAGAGGTTGGGGAGAAACAGCCTGTTTTCAAGGTCATAATTTTAAAAGTCAAAAGCCCCCATATAACCCCTCCTAATAAGCTTAGATGGATAATTTTTGGATGTGGTATATAATTTTAGATTCATTATCGATTGGTTCAAAAAAAAAAAAACATTTTCTGTGATTTTTGCCCCTCAGCACCTCCTCATCTAAATTCGAACGTGATTGAATTTTGACCCTAAGCCATCCTCACTCTTATATCAGATTGAGCTTTTTGACTGAATTAGAGTGAATCTGGTCGGTATGTATTAGGTCAAATGATTTTGATACTCCGCGCGCGGGGGGTGGGGGATAAAATAAAATGAAATGATAATAAATATCTGACACCGCTAAAAAATAGTCTTAATGGTTTTCCAAGACCCGAAAATGGATATTGTTGATCACTTCGCTGTGTAGGTCGATAGATGCATTTTCATTAGCAATATGACGTAGAAAATCAGGCTAAAAAAATCGCAATGTGTTGCATTTTGAGACTGATATTCTTGAAGTAAAAGAAGTATATGATTGTGGGATGTGAGGGGTGAACTGTCTAGCTCGGTTTTCTGTATCAAATTTATTGTCAACGAAAACCAGACTGTTATGGTCTGTTGGCCTGCGGTAGATGGAGAGGAAAATTTCAAAAAAAATCTATTTTGTTGTCCTAGAAGACCATTGAGAATATTTTGAACTATTTTTTTCTTCGTTTCAACCATTTTGGTTATTTCACGAATAATTTGTGGAGTTGCTTATTTACACATGTATTTATAATTTGGTTCTCACTAGGAATTAATTGTTATTTTATTAAAGTTTAGGTTATTTCGGATATAGCTAAAATATTTACATTTTAAAATAAGGTGGTTGATGTTAAAGTTATGTTCTTGACAGAAAGGACATATTTCTGGTTTTGGTTTTTTTTTTGTAAAAGGTAATCATGAGTGATTTTGGTGTGTCCAATTAAAACTTGTTTGATAACGATGTTGATTAATCTTCGGCAGTTGTTGTTTTGGATTGCGATGTTGTGTAGTCTTTTGCAATTCTTTTTGTATTTTGACAATCGTGTATTCGATAGGTCCCATTCTGTGTTGCACTGTTGAAGTATGATTTTTTTCCCAATAATTTTGTAGGTCTGTGTTCAATAGGAGTTAGTGATAATTTGGGAAAGTGGTTTCTCGTTCTGCTGTTTGATCTGCATATTCATTTAGTTCCAGACCTTTGTGGATTGAGATCCACAGGAAGACTACATTTTTTTCCATTACGTTTGTAATATTCAGGAGTATGTGGATTTGTTGGAGAAGTGGATTATTTCAGTGCCCTCAGAGAGTCTACGTGTATGAGGAAGTCCGTTTTGTCATGGATTCTTGTGATGGTAGATATGGTGGTTTTGATGGCGAATAATTCTGCAGTAAAGGCGGATGAAATTGGATTAAGAGACCCGGAGTAGTGATGGTGTTTTATGATACATGCATAGCCAGTGCCTAGCTGTGTCTTAGAACCATCTATGAAGATTTTTTTATATTTTTGATATTTTGTTGTTATGGTTTCATTGTATATACGAACAAATGTTTCTTTTGTCACCATATTTGTTGAACAGTGGTTTTGTAATGATTTGTCAATCTTAAGTTTTGGTATTGTCCGAGGTGGAATTTCATTTAGTATAGTTTCTTCGTTTACACATATGGAGGAGTTTTTAAAGATTGGATGATTTTGGTGTTTGTGGTTAGTTATGACTTTGCGCAATGTACTTTGATTTTAAGATTTGTTGGTGTTTGGAGAGTGGTAGTTCACCAATTATGTTTTCAATGCTGATAGTCGGACTTGTCCTGTGTGCACCAGTTATTATTCGAAAAGCAGAATTTTGGATAACATCGAGGAGTCGTAGGTTTGTTTTTGGACATATTTTTGTAGATAATGGCACCATAGTCTATTTTAGATGTAATCAGTGATTTATAAAGTAAGAGGAGAGTTGATTCATCAGAGCCTTGTTGGTGTGCGACGAATTTCTTGAGTAGGTTGAGGTTTTTCAAGAATTTTTCTCGTATAAATGGTAATGTGGTAGTTCCAGTTCAATTTTTAATCGAGGGTGATTCCGAGAAATTTATGTTTTTCAACACATGGGAGTTTTCGTCCATTTAAAAAGATTATTCGTTTGCTGAAGTTTATTTTTTTTTAGTTTTATTTTTTCCTCCTAAAACTAAAAATTATTTGCTCAGCTTAGTACCTACAAAAATCGGTCAAATTTGGGTATTAGGCTTTGATTGGTGGCAGGTTTGATGTTTTGAGCGGGGATCTCTTTTGAGTCGAAATCCAGTTATCTCTGAATTTGGGTGGAGAGAGGTACTTAGAGAATATATTTTGTGTCACTTATCAATGCGAAGTTATTTTTAATTGATTTTCAAAAAATACGTATCAACCTTTGTAGATATGCATTGCGTTTCATGTCTCATTTGATCTGACACAAATCTACTCTTATTGTTCTGCATCATCATCATATGGTCAACTCTCAAATCACAACGGTCGAATGGTACACTATTTATAACCGTATATATAAATCTAAATTTATATAGAAAGTGTATTCTGATAATATATGCACGTTGTGTAATCCATGTAATATGGCATAAAACGACACGTATCGGTTGATATGGGATGATAGAAGTAAGTACGAAAGGATAGGTCGCTCGTAGATCAACATGCATATTCATCATTTTCTGATACATATACCTAGCTATGTATAGTTTATACTTTGTACTAGTTTTGCGGTGTGTAAGCCTTATGCTGTGTGCGAAGAGTACAAGTATACTGAGCTGCGGTCTGGTCCAAATGGGAAGGGCGAACTTTGGTACAGAAACAATACCCGGACGAGGAATTCATTAAGCGAATTTTCGCCTAAAATGGCAATTCGTCAATTTACACGCCCGCAGTGTATTCGAAGGGTGACTGATGAGGCTGTATTTTCACGCGGTATACGTTTACGGTGGTCTTTTCGATAAGGGTAGCTGCGATATGGACGGTTTTTTGCGAATTAAAAGAGAATGTGAAGTGGGATGCGGTATTGTGATGTGTATAAGAAGAAAAAATTAGCCAGTGAATGTACGATGAGAGTTTATTCGTTTCGGATGATTTGTTAATTAGGATGCAAAGGTATGAGGAATTTTTCTTCTTTTTCATTTGGCCTTTTTTCAGAATTGGCTGACGAGAACGAGGATTTGGATGTGTTGTCCGTGGTGGTTATCGAATTGATAATTGTTTCACAAGATAAATTTGAAAGAAACATACCAATACAACTTGATACAGTCTAGGATAACGTATTTAATTTTCAAAAAATTGAATTTGAGGTTGTAGTTCAACATTTGTGGTGTTTCAAGTCCCCTTCCCTCTCTTAAGCCCGTCCATTCGTACCTGTGATGTTCTAATTGTGCGAATGACTCAACTCATGATGAATGGAAGAATGGCGTTCGTCGTTTTATACCTGCAACGAAAATGTGCTGATGACGTTTTTAAGCAATATGTTTCAAAATTTGCCCTATTTTTCGTGATGCGCTTGTTTCAGCGCTTTATTATCTCTGCATCGAATAGTTTCATGTGTTTCACCCTCCATCCTTTCTCTTTACCTTACTATCAGTATTTTTTTTTTGCTTTAGGGTATTTAGCGATTTGTGAAATGAATTTTAATTAAAATCAACCCGCCTAAGGGTAGATGCAAGTTAACGTAGAGTACATAAAAGTATTATACAACATTGTAACTTCGTTTGTATGTTTTTCCAGAAACACAGCCCTCGAAAAGAATAAAGAAGTGAATTAAGATGGCCGGAAATATCGACTGGTAATTTGAATATTATAACGTTAGATATTTTATGCAGCTTTATTAGCTAGTCCAAGGTATGTGTAATAGGGTGGGTTGAATTTTGCTTTTTTTGGAAATCCACAAAAGGTGAGGTTATAGAAGTGTTACAAAATGAACTCATTTAATAATGCGGCAGGTATTTCAGTTTTCCAATTCGATTTTTCAAACTCGCAAAGTTGTAAAACTGAATCAAAGGTTGTAAATTTTTAAAACCTGTATTATTACACTTATTCATACCCATCAAAACGATCGTTGTCACTTTTGGCGTTAGTTTACAATTTTCTGTTATCAATTAATTTTTTTGGGAGGAAACACCCTCCTGAAATGGATGCAAGACATCAATTTTATGTTAGATGATTAAATGCAATATTCGGCCTGATTTTCTATGTCATATTGTGAATGAAAACCAAGTTTTTACAGTTCATCGACTTACGGTGGATGAGAGGCAGGGATATGTCAACAAAATCCGTCTTGGGGCCATAGAAGACAATTACGACCATTTTTGGTCATGTCAGGTATTGATTTATTTTTTCCTACCGAAACTAAAAATCATTCGCTCAATTCGATACTGACTAAAATCGATAAAATTTGAGAAATAGGCTTCATTTGACGGGGGATTTGATTTCTGACGTGAGGTTGACCGCGAGTCAAAATTCAGCCATATCCTAATTTGGGAGAGAGGGTGTTGAAGGACCAAAATCACAAAATTGTTTCTTTTCCAATTAAATATTTTGGTAAGTACTGGGAGTAGTATGCTGTGACCTTGGTCAGTAATTTTTTAGCTTTTTTCAAAAAATGCTGTGAGCAGGTCTTTCTGTGAGTGATTTTTATTGTGTTTTCGTACTGTAAAAAAAAACTTGCGATTGAAAATGTTTCAATGGATTTTTTTTCAGTTATTAATCAAAATAATACCAAAAAGCTATGAATATTAATCTTCATTATATTCCTTACAAGTTGTGCATATGTGTAGATTATCTTGTGACTGCTTAAATCAATCGAAAAATTTTACAATAAATACGAGCTTTTTTACTTGGTAAATTGAACACTGGCGGTATTTCTATAACAAACTTTTCGCTAACGTTGCATTTCAATGTTGTTTTTTTTTTCTGTTTTTTGTTACCTTCTGTAGAATTCGTTTGATTTTTTCCGTTTTATTTATTTATTTTTTGCTCAATCTGACATTATTTAGAGAAACTTGAGTATAAAACGAAAGAAAAGAAAACAAAGAAAAATCAACGACAACCACGACGACGACGACGACGACAACACTAACAATACTTATAACGATAACTACGAGTAAAAAATAATGCTCAAAAAGAAAAAAACGAGTGAAAATATTTTCTTTTATGTGTCAAAACTTTTCATCTGTATAAAGTTTTTATATACGTATGTACGTAAACGTATACTGCTTGCAATTTTTTTTTCAAATACGAATTTTCAACTTTGAACTTTTATTCAATCGTGTTTTTTTCTGTTTGACTGGGTAGTCGGTAAAATTTACTATCAAAAAGTTGTGCGCTGTAGTTTTTTTTTTTTTTTTTTTTTTATTTGTTGAGATACAACGTTTTGTGCAAATGAAATGAAATAAAACGGTAATTTCAATCCAGGATATGGGTTTTGAATAATATGGCGGAATGGCGATAATGGTAGGAAACGATAATTTGAAAGCATTGCATTTTTTGTATCGTGGACGATTTTATGATTGTTTGATAGGTTAAAGGATTGCTCTAATCTGGAGTGTAGGGGTTATTTTCGTGTTTTTTTTTCCATTCCGAGAATGTTGATGGCGTGATATGGAAGTTATAATTTTTTCTTTGTGTCGAATGTAACGAAATATTTCATTTGTAATAATTGTTTTCTGCGAAGAGAAAAAGCACAGTGTTTTATTTCGGAGTATCTTCTGGGTCGTGAGATTCCTGAAAAAGTCTATAAATTTGTTCAAAATTTTCTGTCCAAATTTAGTATTAGAAATGTAAGTTTTTAAGAGAAACCCCCAAGGTAAAAAGTGCAGAAAATTGTTCAGAAATCACGAAAATATGTTAAGAATTGGATGAAAATTGACCTCAAATAAGATAAAACTCGTTAAAAATTATTTTAAATTGTGTCAGCATTTTACAAATACGGGTAAAAAGTGCCAAAAATTTACAACAAATCATAAAAAATTACGTAAAAATTGACCTAAAGTGTAGAAAAAAATCCTTGAAAGTTGTGCAAAAATTTAGCATAAAACAGAAAATTAAGCAGAAATCACGAAATAATTGGTAAAAATTGAACAAAAATTGTAAAAAATTATTGTAAATTGGGTAAAAATTTAACCAAAATGGGTGGAAAGTACAAAAAATTGATTCAGAATCATGACAAACTGGAAAGTTATGATAAAATTGACTTGAAATGTAGAAAAAAACACCAAAATTCATTGAAAATTGGGTAAAAAGGTAGAAGAAATATGTAAAACATGCAGAAAATTGATTAAATATCATGAAAAAATGTTAAAAAGTAGATGAAAATTGTGCAGAAATGAGAAAACAATAGGAAAAAAATTTGGTAAAAATTGGTTAAAAATGCAGAATTTTGATCAAAAATTACAAAGAAATGTTGAAAATTGACTGAAAATTATAACTTTAAACCATTTTTTTATAATTTAAGTCAATTGTCATCCCAATTTTCAACCATTTTTCTCTAGTTAATGGACAATTTTCATCCACTTTTTGCATTTTTAATGTGTTTTTGTCATTTTTTTATCCGATTTCCAATGATTTTGAAATTATTTTTTCTACATTGTAGGCCAATTCACCCCTAATTTTTCAATTTTTCACGAATTTTGATCGATTTTCTGCTCGTTTTATTTATATTTGTCAAATTTTTCCAATTTTCAACATTTTAAAATTATTTTTGATCAGTTTTTTTACACTTTTTACTCAATTTTCATTAATTTTTAACGAGTTTTCCATATTTTAGATGAATTTTTACCTAGGTACTATTCAAAATTTTTAATCAATTTATTTGTAGTTTTTACTGGTATATTAGCAATAATTTTTCCATATTTTTGCTTAATTTTCTGCTATTTTTACCCAATTTTCAATGATTTTTAACGATTTTGTCGTTCACCAATTTTTCAACATTTTTTTGTGATTTTTGCTCATTTTCCCGCACTTTTTTACTCATCAAAGGTCAACTTTAAATAAGGATGTGAATTTTTGAAATTTGAGTATTTTCATTGCTCGAAAGGAGTTTATTGAGGTGGTTTGAGCTGCTGAACACGAATCTATTGCTCGTTTTTGTATATAACAATTTTGTGAATAAACAAAGTAACATTTCCAATTTTTAGTATTGTACTTTACATGACTCAATTGAAATTTCAAAAGAAACTGGATAAAGTTAAAATCTGGCCAGTGGTGTACAAATAGAGAATTTTTGAGTGCAATTACATATTACACGAAAACAATTTTTCTACAAAAACGACAATTTCATAAGTGAAAAACGTGTTGGAAAAATGAATTTTCTAATTTTTCTAGATGTCTCTATTTTGACAGATAGGTAAATTTTGTATATATAATAAAAAGTGCTGAAAAAGTTCCCTGCTACAAGAGCCACTTTTCAAAATCACGATTTGGATAAATTTTTTGTTCTCAAAATTTTACATTGCCTCGATTATCCCCCGTGTAAAATTTTGAGAACGAAAAATTTATCCAAATCGTAGTTTTGAACATTGCACCTTGAATCAGGCAACCTTTGCAGCATTTTTTATCCCATACGAAATGTAACTATTTTGATTTTTTAAGGAGCTCATAAAATTTAAACAAACGCTGCCCCTTCAATAATGGAGATAGGCAAAATGTATATATGACAAAGTTTGTAAGAAAAATTTTTGTCTACAAGGTGCACCACATGAATCGATCATTTGATCAAAATTCTAAAACTACTCATTTGTTGGATTTTTAGATGCCTATACAGCGATACTTGTGGTGAAATGGGGGAGGGGGGATTGGTCAGACAATCATAGTTGAACTAGCCAATGCCCATAGTACACATCTATGCTGCTGATTATTGTAGTATCATAGGTAGAGGCAACTACATAGAAATTAGATACTTAAGAAAGAATTTTTTAGTCAACTGAATCTTACATCAAACGATCCTGAAGAAGTCCTGGCTGATGATGGTCAAAAAATTCAAAATCTACTATCCTTTGTGACCAAAGCTGGACTAAAACCTCTTCTTTAAACAACTATCCCTTCAATACACCTCTGGCTTTCGCTGCAGAACATGGCGTTAAGAAAGGAGATTATTAAAATTGAAAATTTCTTGACATTGCGACCATAATTCCAACGATCTCCGAATTTGGAGGTTGGCTACTCTGTAACATTAAGCTTTGAGGCAATTTTAATTGGAATTTAATTTTGATGTCCAAATCTACAATGATTATTTTCTTTCAGTTAATTTTATTTTTAGTTGTTCTGTTGGCTTTTCAAATTACACAAAAGATTAAAAGTAATCATCATTAAATTCTCGGAGAGTATTGCGAATTTGACTTTTTGAAACTTGAGTAATTTTCGAAAAACTTTCGATGTTAAATTTTTGGCTTGCTAATGAGAGTCAGTATTTTTTTGAACATTCTCTACTTCAGCTGTTGAAAAATCCGCATAAGTAATACAATTTTATCGTTTTTTCTCAAAATGGCTACAGAAATGGAGTCATTAGCACTCCTCAATGTAGATTAAACTCACCAGCCAATATGTGAATAGTGAGTACGTATTTAGTATGTCTAATTCGGCATATTGCATCTTGTATATGCAATCCGAAATCAGATCTACCATTGCCGATCGTCGATGGTTGTCCATCATTTAGTAATATCTGTGCCCATGTCCGAGCAACGCGTGTAGTATGCTCGTAGCACGCTGCTATCCAATGCCCGAACCAATGACCCCGTGGAAATGATATCGCTAACCTCGGCACTGTTATCGTTCGTCGTTGCCGGCTGCTATTGCGCTTTCCTATGATAACGATTCTGTCTTAACTACTATTCGGCGTCTCTTTCCTATTCCAGCCTCCTCCACTCTTCTCCGATACACCCATTGCATCTTGTCTCTCTTTACTTTGCAGATCCCGCACCACCATTACCAGCCATGCCGTCCCGAGAGCGGTAATAGGTCGTCGTAACTGTGGCCCTAGCCAAAGACTAGCGTCGGTGTAGTGGTGCACCATGCGTTATTCAATGAAACCTGTTTCGTTCGTGTAGTTTTTCTTTTTCTTTTTTTTTCCCTCTCTATTAAACGCAAACGTGCCTATATTTTCTGTTCGTTACTATGCGTAGATTCTGTGTTGAGCTGTAAGAGTAGTCTTGTATGTGGTATAGAGGCTATTTTTTTTTATTTTATTTTTTTTGGAGATAGGAATTTTTCGACGAGATTTATTATGGCTCGAAAGTACCTAGTATGTGTTTCGTAATATTTCATCAGCAGTGTGGCCATGTTGTAGTATAAATTGCGTATAACGTATCGTGGAACGAGCAGCGAAAGTGTTATGTGTTTTTTGTATTTGCAGTTACGCTGCTATAAGAGATGAAATAGAAAATTTATCTTAGACGTAGTGTTCCTTATCAGCTTATTAGCGAATATTTATGAGGAAAAATGTACAAACGAATGTTCGTATTCGAAGTTTGATATTTGTTGACAAGGAAAAACAGCGTAGTTGGGTAAGATGGGTTGAATGGCCCCCCTTGGCTGGGATTTTTAGACTTTATGGTGAAAGTTGGTCCTTATGGCGTGAAAACTTAATGGTAAGAACTAACCAAAAAAACTACACTTCCAGTGAGAGGGTGCAGTGAGGCTGAAAGGTCGAAACTTCCAAAAGGCTCATATAGGACTTATATTAAGTTCATATACTAAATTTCAACTTCCTAGCTCAATTTGGAGGGGAGTTATTAGAGATGGCGATACTGATACGATATATCAGGATATCGATATTTTCCCAAAATATCGAACAAATATCGTATCGAAATTTTTCCTTTCGATATTCTCCTAGGTATCGATATTTTTTACTGAATATCAAAGTTCGATAATCTGTTGGGTTTTTTTAGCTTAATTTTCTATGCCATGTTGTCAATGAAAACCAGGCTATTACAGTCTATCGACAAACAGTGGTAAGGGAAGGGGGATCAACAAAATCCGTTTTGGGGCCCTATAAGATTATTAAGACGATTTTTAGGCATGCCGGATATTTATTTCTTTCCCCCGGACATTAAAATTATTTACTCCACTGGATACCGACAAAAATCGCTCAAATTTAGTCAATCAGCTCAGTTTGGCGATGGATTAGATACATATGAGTGAGGATAAACTTAAGGCAAAATTCAGTTGTGGGCCAATTTGAGGGAGGGGGTTGCTGAGGAGCCAAAAATGCGAAAATTGACTTTTTTGAAGCCAATTGATAGAGAATCAAAAGTTATCTAACATATCCAAAAATCAACCTCCTAAGACAATTAGGAGGGGAGGTATGGGATTTGCCCCCTTTTTGACCCTGAAAAAGAGCTGTTTCTCTCCAATCTTTCCATCAAATTGAGCTAAGAAGTTGAAATTTGGTATGTAAATTCAGTTGGGGCTTTAAATGTGCCTTTTTAGGGTTCCAATTTTTCAGCCACCATTTCAGCCCCTCACAGGCCCAGAAAGTGGTTTTTTGATAGGTTTTTCTCATTTTTCCCATTTTTTGAGTTTGTTTCTCACATAACTCCTCTCAAAATTGAGCTAGGCACTTTAAATTACGTATCTACATTTAGTAGAGCTCCAAGATGTGTCTTTTGGGGAGGTCTCAACTTTTCAGCCCCATTTCACCGCCTCACAGCCCGAAAAAAGTGATTTTTTGGTCATTTTTTTTATGTTTTGAGTTTGTTCCTCGCATAACTCTTCAATCTGAATTTTTTTCTGAAAATCTTAGGTCGTTTTTAAAAAAATTTAGCTTTTTAACTAAAACTGCTAGAACCTAAATTATTCTAAAAATTAAAATGCATTTGTTTTTTTTTTCTCAATTAGGCACTGTGGAATAGCAAAATTTGATTATACACCTGAAGCAAGTTATTCCAAATATCGAATATCGATATCAGTGGTATCTCAATTCTTTCTTTTCGATGTTTTTGGTATCGATATCTCTCATTTCGATATTTTTGATACCAAATATCGCCACTTCTAGGAGTTATGTGGGGGCTGAACTTGGAAAATTAGAAAACTAGCCCAAAAAAAACTATATTTTGGGACTTTGAATGGGTGCAATGAGGTTAGAAAATCTAAACCCCCAAAAGGCACATCTACGGCCACTGACAAGTGTGCATACCGAATTTCAACCTCCTTCCTCAATTTGGAGGCGAGATAGGGGAGGAACAGCCTTTTTTCAAGATCAAAAAAGGGAAAACCGTCATATCTGTCCTCCTAATCGACCTAGGAGGCTGTTTCTTGGATATGTTATTCAACTTTGGATTGCCTATCGATTGGCTTAGAAAGGAACAATTTTTGCGATTTGAACCCCTCTGCATCCAGCGAGTTTCTTGTTTTTTTTTTCGTATTACATACTTAAATTTTTCGCCTCATCGTGTTATTGTGGTATCGTGGAATTTTGTGCAATTCGATGAAGGTTTGATCTGAAAAAAAAACCGGAAGTGTTCGAATATTGAGCCAGCGAAGTGTACTCTGGATTTTGTTCATTTTTAGATTTTTTTTTTTCATTTCATTTCACTCAAATCTTTTCATAAACGCGTTCTAGCGTCCGCGACTTGGCTGGACGACGAAAACGTTTCGCGAAACAAAAAAAAGCAATCAATTAGCAAATTATCAACGTTTCAGCACGCTTTTGCAAACATGCCATCGTCAGCGTGCGAATGCTGGGTACATAAAAGAAGCGTTGCTGTTGGTTATATTTTTACGCTATACGTACCTAGCAGCTAGATCTTTTTGAAATGCAAGCAAAATTTAGCTTTGCTTCCGATGGTTGATTAATGAATAAATTTTCGTGTATATTTTCTCTTAACTCGTTGTAATTAACGTTGATAAATGTAAACGAGTATTGACGTGATGAGGTATTGACTGGTTTTGAAGTAGAGGAAAGATTTAGGGGTGAACTCACGGCAGGGACGGATTGGCCAATAGGGCAAACCGGGCAAATGTCCGGTGCGCGCCTCTCAGCGTCGCAAATGTCTCAAACATTTAAAATTTGTTCCATTGCGTAAAATGCGAATAAATTTGAATGGGTGACAGAATCTAAAGTATAGCGTATCGGCGACCTCACTTCAAATTCAAAACTTTTCAAAAATGTGCCATAATTATAGAAATTTCTCGAGTTTCGCGCAGATTACTAGTTCATATGTTTTCTCATTCCTAGGCCCGAAAAAACGTCCAAATTCTAATAAAATAAATGAGAACTTCATCCTCGGATTTTATTAGGCGACTAACTAAACGAATATCTACATTTGATAACTTACCATCGATATTATTAATTCGCCATGTAGGCGAAAAGGCAGCTGGCCGGATGACCAGCAAACGTCATATTTAATTTCTTAGAACCATATCAGCTCAAAGATAAACTAAGCTTCTACCCACCTAATCTGTAAGTTACAATATACGAAATATAGATGCTGAAAATAATATTCTAACAAATCAGTATTTAGAGTTAAAATACCAATTTTTCCACTAATAATCTTCAAAATTTTGCAAAAGACGTCTATGGTATAGTATTTCCAGGAAAAAATTGAATTGAAGGTATAGCTAGGTGAATTGCCGAAAAATTTCAAATTCTTGCTACTAACTTTTGAAAAAACTCTTATAAGTTTCCAATCAGCAAATTTTTCTTGGATTAATAGGATACGCCCTCCCCCACCACTTGGCAATATTACATTTTCTTCAAGTTGTTTAGACATTTTTGGGAAAAAATATCACTATTCAGTCGGCTCTTTGGGACAGATATTCGAAATACTGATTCAGTTAGGATTCTAAACACGCCTTTTGAATAGTTTGACTCTTCAACCACATTACATCAGCCTTCATGGTTTTGGTTTTTGTTTTTCGAGTTGGTTCTTCGCCCAATTCGCTCTCATTTTGAGCCAGGAGCCAGGAGGCTGTCATTCGGCAGTCAAAGATTCGGTAAAGGTTCTAGATTTGTCTTTTTGGAATTTCAGTCAAGTCTACATATTCTCACCATAATTATACGGTGAAAAATATTACTCGCTAATGACTGAAATTGTAAATGTCTCTTTATGTACCTTTGAACGAAGTTATTAATGTAAAGAGAGCCAATAGCTGGAAATTTCATCGTATTTAACTTAGTTGTTGATTTCGATTATGAAATATACGTATACGCATAGTATTTGTATTTTAGAAAGGTATATATAACTATAAATATGTACTTATAGGTAGGGAGGTAGGTAGAGGTACCCACGTAACATTACGTATTTATATAGAGAGAGAAACAGAAATAGAAGGAAGGCTTATGCCGGCAGCGGTCCTTTTCGTAATGTCCCTGCTTCGGCGCTCGTTCCCAATTCTTAGCAGTCTTTAGCCCAGATTGCTTCGTCGTATACTTGTAAATAGGTAGGTAGGTAGGTACCACGTATTATGTGTACCTAAACCTATAGTACACGAATGCATGGTGGAGATGGGGTTTGCAGAGTCGAGCGCTGGCTGGCTCAACGTATAGTACACGGTGCTACATACAGTATAGATGCCTTTGTGTAAACCTTTACTAATAATCGATCGACCGTATAAAAGCTGCTTACGGAAATGTCTCCAATTTCCGATTCGATTACCGAACTATGCACAAAAGAAATTCATCTGTTGTAAATAACTCAATCGAATATAACTTTCCTTTTGTCGAGTATCACTTTAGAAAATCTACGCCTTTTATATGGCCGTACTCGCCTCGCCATCTTTTCTCGCTTTTCGTCGCGATTCGATGTCTTTTTTTCTGTCGTCACAAGTTGATCGTGTTTTTCCCTTTTGCTTTTTTCGTTGGTTCGTTCGTTTTTTAGATAATTGAAAAGGGCGAGTATGATCGAATAGTAAAATTTAATTACGGTTTTATCAACTAGTACGAGTTGGGTGGTAGTTTTTTGTTGCATGGATGGTAGGAGGATTTTTCATCGAATGTCAACTGCACCATGTTTTTAGACAGACCTTTCTACGTCATATTGTCAATGAAAACCAGGCTGTTACAGTCTATCGACGAACAGCGGATGAGGGGGGAGGGGATATTAACAAAATCCGTTTTGGGGTCCTAGAAGACCATTAAGACGATTTTTAGTCATGTCAAATACTTATTTTTATTTTTATTTTCCCGAACATTAAAATCATTTGCTTCGCTCGATACCGACCAAAATAGCGCCAATTTGGTCAATCGACATATTTTGGCGGCGGATTAGATACGCATGAAAGAGGATGAACTTGGGTGAAAATTCAGTTATGCCCCAATATGGGGGAGGGGGTGTTGAGAGGTCAAAATGGCAAAAATTACCCCTTTTTAAGCCAATTGATTGAAAATTAAAAGCTGTATAACATATTCAAAAATCAACTTCCCAACTCAATTAGGAGGGGAGATATGGGGTTTTTCTCCTTTTCTAACATTGAAAAGGGGCTGTTCCCCCATCTCCCGACCAAATTGAGGTAGGAAGTTGAAATTTGGTATGTACATTTAGTTTGAGCCTTAGATGTACTTTTTAGGGGTTCCAAATTATTAGCTCCATTACACCACCTCACAGCCCCAAAAAAGGAAGATTTTGATCGGTTTCCTCATTTTTCTCATTTTTTGAGTTTGTTCCTCACATAACGCCCTTCCAAATTGATCTAGGAATTTGAAATTGAGTATGTATATTCAGTGGGGGTTCTTGAAGAGTTTAGTCCTTGCTTAACTACCCTCTCGATTATTATTTCCCAAATTGGCAGCACTGCTATGCAAAGCTATTCAACTATTTTGAACTAAATCCACTTTTTTGAGGTAAAAAAACATTTGGACACGTATTTCAGGTAATAGGCTTCTTTATTGCATTTTTTTTTGAAAAACAAAAAATATCAATTTTTGCGATCTGTAACTTCTCACCCTGCTGGTAGGGGGCCAAAAGTAGTCTTGCGTTAGGTAGACGCAGAATCTCAAATCGTATTTTTTTTAGCTCTACGACGTCCTACGCCTTTTTTAGCAGATGTACATGACGAAAAATTATTTTTTTTTTTCAAAAATGACCCCACTTTGAGAACCCATAGCTTTACCTCCCCTTTGAGCTAAGGGCACCAAATTCTGTATGGTAGGTTTTCGACTCAAATTCTACCATCTCCGTGAGTATGGTTAAAATCCGAGGCATCTTTTTTTTTCATTCTACTCCAGTATAGATATGTACAAGTATATCTCTATAACAACAAAATTTGATTTGAGTGATTTATAAATATTAATGAAAATTAATAAAATTTTAAACTTAGTATTTTTATGGTGAAATGAAACTGGGGGGTGGGGGCGTGATTCAAATTAAATAGATTTTCTATATAATTGGACCCCACTGTAGTGTACAGTGTATTACATTTCAATGGGAAGCCCGTGTAGCCAAAAGCTATGCAACACATATCCAGTCTATGTATTTATATTTGCCTGACTTCTGGATTGAAGGGGCAGAGATATGCTCGTTTAAAAATAATTTGTATATTCAACGATTTTTCTTTACACTATCATTACAGATGGAAAGTTCGGATTTGGGTTATTAGGAAAAAAATTTCACGTAGAATTTTTTAGGATATCTCTTTGGATTAATGTGTGGAAGACGAAATAACTTTACAGTTTTTGATGAAATCCTGAAAAATTTTGTATAAATTAATTCTCAAAGGATCATAACCTGATATAAAACTGCGGACTGTATGTGCTGTGGAAGAGGCCGTGTTAGAGTATAGAGAAAGAAAGAAGAAATTCAGAAAGAGAAAAAACCATTACTCCTTATACAGCTATTCGCCTAATAAAGGAATGTTGGAATTTTTCTATAAACCTTGTTAATCACTTTCGAGACTTGGGGACCTACCAGTGTAGTGATTTTTATGATACGAACATATTTATTGAAAAAACTCATATAATTTTTCTTTTTTCTATATGATGATGTGAGTGGAGGTATCAACGAAAGCCCTGAAGGATAAGAAGTGATTTACAGCCTTATGAGAAGGGGTTTTACTAGGTGTTAGATTTCCTATTTACTTATCGGATAGTTTCATGTGTGAGTAATGTAACATTGGACGTTGAGAGTATTAAGTAAATATACCTTTTTGTGCATGCTTTGAATTTTCAGGTGCACAATACATATTAGATACTTCTTCCCCTTGATTATTTTTATAAGTACATATCGAATCTGTCGAGATACAACGGAAGTTTCTTCCTTTATTTCCCTAAATGGTAGTTTTATGTTTATTTTATGACAACCCCGCGTTGTCCGACATGTAAATGGTAATTCGCAACATCATAAAATGGGAAGCAGCGCAGGGCTCAAATCACTCGATAGCTGTAGCTTGTAAAATATACTTAATTCTTTAAACTAGTGGTTTTCACTCACTCGATAGAAAGTGAGTTTTTTCAGGTATGTGCGGACTAGATTGCCCTTTGGTATGTGCGAAATGGTCTCCCTCTTGGTACGTGTGGCCCAGGATTATCAAAGTAGATCCTAACGGGCCATTTGGTACGGACAGATCAGTATACGCATGGGCCTGTTGGTATGAGCCATATACTTGTCGTTTTTTAGGAGACTACACCACAGAAAGGTCAGCATCTCGCTACCCTCTCTTCCCACTTGTCCCTTACCCTGTTAATTATCGTAGCACAGTTACAAATCCTATTTTATCCTCCTGAAAAGCAGGCGATTAAGGTCCATCAACTTGGGTAGATGGTGTGAGGAGAGGAATATCAACAAAATCAGTTTTGGGGCACTAGAAGACCATTTTTGGACATGTCAGATTGGTACGTTTTTTCATTTATCTAATTACTCCTCTCTCTCCCCCTCCCACCAAAACTGAAAATTATTTGCTTAGCTTGATACCGACCAAAATCGATAAAATTTGGGAAATGGACCAAGATTGACGACAGATTTGATATTCTGGAGTGAGGAATTAAGGAACTAAAATTGAAAAAAATGTTCTGTTGTAAGCCAATCAATAGGAAATGCAAAGTTTCATAACATACCCAAAAATCAGCCCCCTAAGTTGATTAGGAAAGGACTTATGTGAATTTTTCATCCTTTTGAGGCCTTTTCCCATTTACCCTCTAGATTGAGCTAAAAAGTTTTAATTTGATATGCACGCCTAGTAGGGAGGCCATAGATGTGCCTTATGTGGGTTTCAATTTTTAGGCCTCAATGCACCCATTCACAGTCCCAAAATGTGGATTTTATGTCGTGTATACTCATGTTTTGAGTTTGCTCTTCTCATAACTTTCCTCCAACAAGATGTAGGGAGTTGAAATTTGATATACAGATTCAGTATAGGTCGTAGATGCGCTTTTTGGAGGTTTTACCTATTCCTTTCAATATCTACCTGTGCCCCTAACACTGTTCGAGGAAGATCTGAAATTTTTCCCTAAAAGGGAAAAATTCTTGGATGGGGAGTATGTAACATATCCATATCAAAAACATACACCACCGTCACACTAATTTTTTTGCACACCTAACCAGCGTAAACATTTTAACATAAAATGCAAAAATAGTTCATTACTCTTTCATCTGAAATTAAAAAGATATAAAATCAACCATTACACTTCTTACTTCCAATTCACACTTGACATTTCATCCAAAACGTACACCACCAACTCATCAATACCTTTTCACATTTATTCAACTTGGACATTTCAACATACGGAGCAGAAATCATTCATTATTTTTTTATTTAAAAAAAATGTTGCATTCTAAACAGATATATAAATTTATAAACATCATAAAATTATCAATTGTTTATATAAATAAATAAATAAATTTCTTCAATTTTTTAATTTTTTATTGCATTTTGTAATTTTTTTAAATTACAGATCCATGCCAACATTTTAACATAAAGTGCAAAAGTCACTCATAATCATCTTTATTTTTTTTTTTAAATTAACATCGAAAGATGTTTAATAGCGGATTCTGGAAAAATCGTCAACAATTGACCATCAAACAGTGTGACGTCATCATTGGACTGACAGTGGATAGATTTTTATGGTCTGGAAAGACATCAATGGACTTATTTTATGAAGGATTGATTTTATAACTTTTTGTTGAAATGTTGAGGAAAATTAGAGATGTTATTAGTGGATGATCTACAGTGTAACATCATCATTGGACTGACACCAGTGGACAGATTTATATGGCCTGGAATGACCTCAGTAGACTTATTTCATGAAGGATTGATTTTATAATTTTAAGTTGAAATGTCGTCATTCGTTGACCCGCCAACAGTTGACCTTGATTCTGGATTGATTTTATAATTTCAAGTTAAAAAATCAAGGAAAATTAAAGAAATTTGACCCTGACCCGGATTGATTTTATGATTTTCAGTTGAAATGTCGTCATCAGTTGTTCTGTCCAACAGTTGAGCTTGACCCTGAAATGTTTTACGCTGTAAAAAAGAATATAAAAAATTTAATATTGTTCAGTTATTACTCTATGTACACATCTTTAGACGATCATGAATAATTCGTTTGCAATCTTCATTAATAGACGATTAAATATCTTCACCTCTGTTGTTTCTGGTGCTGAAAACTTGATAGCTTTGATTGTTTTCAATACTTTTGAAAAATAGTACAGCGGTTGTTGTTTTCATCCTTCGTCAAATTTGGTAGTATTATTTCTTATCAAATTTTACCATTCTGTTGTATTGTATGATAGATTCGTAGATGTATTTTGTAAAATAAGTTCAATTTTCTGCTCGTTATCGTTTCACCCTTGTCATTTCGGTGCAGAAATACGAACCCACGATACAGATATAGATCAAGCGAAGATGTTACAGATTTTAACTTTTCGAGTGTAAACACGACGATGGTGAGGATGACGCCGACGGTTAATTTTTAATTAAGCGTAACTGTCATCCCGATTGAATAATTCAATTAGTCGGCGTTCATTTAACGTGGCATAAATTATACGAGCTGTGTTGGATTCGAATTGTGATATACTGTGTGATGTGCGTGTAGTATTTTATGAATTGAAAATATGCTAATGTGTAGTACATGTTACGTTGGTTGTATTTATGCTGATGTAGTATGTATACCTTTATTGCGTTCAATGATAGGAGAGAAGGGGGTGTTCCAATTGCGATGATGTCTTCTCTACGTAAAAGTGTGAGTATAATTATGTAGAACGGAGTGGAAGAAAAAATATTTCTCGGATTTGGACCAATTTGCAGAGGTAATTGACTTTGAATTTAAAACCAATTCTTGATGAAAAGTTATACTTATCAGTATTTAGGCCTAAATGTAAAATGAAGCCGAAGTGACGTGTGAAAAAAAAAAAAGGTGTTGAAATGATTGAATATTTTTATTAATTTCGACACTGTCTGCTCCATCATATTCGAATTAGCGTTACGACATTGTACCGTGCAAAATGAATTAGAGAACTCATAAAGAAATTGCAAATTGAATTATATTCATACAAGAGTCAAAATACGGAGTGGTCAGAAACTTTTTCTTTTATTTAGGTTGAAAAGGGCGTCAGTATATTGCCTGAAGGGTAGCATTTTTCCATCTTGCTAAAAGTGCATCATCTTCCTCAGTAAATGATCGGATAATCAGAGGATTACCAACGTTTCCTTTTTTTTGGGGATCTTTTTGAAAAAATATGTATTTTCAGGACAAACTGAACACCATTCGAATTTAATTGATCAAAATTGTACTAAATCCGACTCCCACTCCGACTGGACTCGTTCAGTTACGATGGAATTAAGTTTACAACGATTATCTCTTTAAGTTTATTTATTCTTATTTCTGTGAGTACATTAACACACATTCGTACAAAGCCTACGTCTACATGTGTAAGTGAACTAAACAAGTTTAACTTGTACATTTCGATTCTAAACTGCATGTCTCTCATTATATCTCATACGAGTTCAAAAGTTTGTTCGTTGTCGTCGAAAAGCACCGATGACGATGACGCAAGGAGAAGAAAGCGAGCTTTAATTTAAAGTTTTTCAATTAATTACGTTAACGTACACACGAGTATATTCGGTGTTGTGGAAATTCTCTTCCTCAACACTTCGCCTTTTGCTACCCATCGACATACGAAATATCTTCGCATCACGGACTTTGTCATCTTGTGCGTATACGGTACACTTGTTTAAGCTTCCAAAAGGACCGTGACCCATGACTTTGTTATTTCTCATCGTCGTCGTTGTCGGTTGAATTTCGAAAGAGTTGAGAACATGGTATCTCTTTCTCGCGAATATATCTGGTGATAAGAATTTTAGCAGTGAAGATATAAGATTTTAGAGTGGAGTTTAATGTGGTTGAATCTGGAACGGTATACTGTGATTTCTAGGCACTTTTGCACCAAATTTTTAAACCAAAATGACTGACTTTGCATGATCTTTTAGCATGTCTTTTTCGACGTATTCAGCCCCCCCCCCCAATAATTTTTTACCAAAAACTTCAAAAAATATAATTTTTACTAAAAAAAAAATCACAAGTAACTCTTAAATTTACATTTTTGTAGTCAACTTCGAACAAACGTAATTCAAAAAAAAAAAAAAAAAAAAAATTAAATACTTAGAACACTTTGCACACGAGTAAAAATTGAAAGAATGTAAGTTTTGATATTTTAAATGTAAATCGTGCATTTTTTTTCTTCTTTTTTTTATTTAATACTTGTCACTTGGTAATCTTCCTCGACATTTCAACTTGGAATCTTAAAATCAATCCAGAGTCAAGACCAACTGATGATGGGTCAACAGATGACGACATTTCGACTTAAAACTATAAAATCAATCTTTCATAAAATACACATCCATTGATGTCTTTCCAGGTCATAAAAAACTCTCCACTGATTGTCAGTCCAATGGTGACGTCACACTGTTGATGGTTCAATAATGTCTCTAATTTTCCTCAACATTTCAACTTAAAATCATAAAATCAATCCTTCATAAAA
>FIZR01011884.1:0-28376 GCA_900060175.1 Ferrisia virgata
GTAACACAAATTTCATTCTTATCAATTAAATCTTTAACAAAATCAACAGCAACTCTAATATGATGAGATTATCTTCTAAAAACACCATTTTTAGTAATTTGTATAGCACTCGAATTGCCCTGAAAAATTTCAGCTTGTAATTCTTTTCCACTTAAAAATTTTAAAACCTCTATCGCAAATAAAACTTCATCTACACACTCAGCTAGAGCATAGTACTCTGCGAAGGTTGATGATCTCGAAATAGTTTTCTGTTTTACACTCTTCCATAAAACCATGCATTACAAAACCTGTAGTAGATTTTGAATCATTCACATCAGTGGCCCAATCAGCATCTACATAAGCACTCAGACTATCCATTGATCCTTTTCTGAAAGTCAACTTTTTATTTCTGGAATGATACTGATAAATTAACACCCTCAATGCATACTTGAAAATCTCTCCTGTGCAATCATTTTGAAATCTGCTTAAATATCCTACAGCGTATGAAATATCTGGTCTAGTAGCTGTACAAATGTAAAGCAATGCTCCTATTAAGCCTTTGAATGAAGAATCTTCATTTTCCTCTGCTATCTCTATTTTTAAATTCCCTTCCATTGGTGTATGCTTGACATTCGAATCAATCACTTTCAATCTCTTTGCAATTTTCTCAATATACCCAGATTGGTCTAATTCGATTTTTTTACCCTCATACTTGATATTAATCCCTAAATAGGCGGTCAACTTTCCTAAATCTTTCATTTTAAATCTCCTCTTAAAGTCCTCTTTCAATTTAATAATCTTTTTCAAGTTTAGACAAAATATTAAAATATTATCTACGAAAATGAGAATATTTACTCCATCATCTCTTATGTATAAACAAATATCAACTAAACATTTTCAAAAACCTAAAGACCTAATAAATTCATCAAAATATTCATATCAGTTTCTTGATGACTTTTTCAAACCATACATTCACAATCATAAATATCATCAGGTGGTACAGCAATAGACAGGTAATACATCATCCGGTTGGTCCAATTTTCCCAGTCACTTTGACTTATACCAGCAGCAAGAACAAGACAAGAATGAGACAAGAACAAAATAATGGAAAATGAGGTCAGAACGAGACACGACTGAGAAAATCTTGCGAATAAGAAGAGAAGAAACCAAAGAGGAGACAAGATGAGTACAAAACAAGAATGAGACAAGCCTGAAACAATGATGTGAACGATACAAGAACAAGGCGAGACTGAGACAAGAATGAGACCAAAACAAGATTACAAAAATGACGTGGACGAGATGAGAATAAGACAAGTACAAAACGAGACTGAGCATATGTTGTAAATGAGATAAGAATGAGACGTGAATAAGACAAGGGTAAGAAAATGAAGATGAAAACGAGGCGAGAACGAGACAAAAATGAGACAAGAACGAAACAAGATAGAAAATGACGTGAACTAGACGAGAACAAGTAGAGAGTAAGAAGATGACATGAACGAGATGAGAACAAGACTGAGAAAATGATTGCGTTAAAAAAGTATAAATTTTCAAAATGAGGTCTCAATGCCTCCGGGGAGGGGCCACAAGGGTTCACAATTTTAACCAAAATTTAAAAAAAAATGGTAAAAATGAAGTGACATATGGATTTCTACTAACTCGAGGTCGCTGAATTTGATTACCGGTTTATTTTTTTAATTCGACCCTCCAAGTGCCTCCACCAGCTCCCTCAATATGGTACAAGTTTAAAAAATTGAAAGAATGAATTCAGATATCGATTGTTACTAATTTAAGGTCGCTGAGCATGAATATTCGCTTACTTTTTAAGTCCATCCCCCAACTGTACACCTAGGCACCTGAAAAATGGAAAAATACTGGAAAATGATTAAAATTACGTGTAGCTTATCAATATGAAAATGTTTCTTATTATACTTATCAATGTCCAACTCATGAATTTTACTCAATTTTCTATTTCCTTCCTTAAATCTGATAGGTTATTTAAACGATTTTTTGAACAATTACAGGATCTTCGTTTGGTTACGGTAAACTGGGATCGTGCCAAGCTGGTTTCAGTGCCACCATTTCAAAGGTATGTGGATATAATTGTCTAATTATTTAATATGTACATACTTAAACGTAAAAACATACTCGTAAAGTAATTCACTATCTGTTAGGTGTCTACTTTAAATGCTTGTGCTCCAGAAATTAAATTTTCAAGTGATGAAATAACTTTACATAATGTATCTTAATTTTTATCACAATGGTATGTATGATGAAAATTCAGATAAAAATGAAAAATCTTTAGGTCATTATTAAGCTGTTAATAACGATCACGATAATACGCATTATACTGTATGGTAAATGAATAATAATAGCTAACGTCTTTATTATTTCACCCGAAGAAAAAGAGAATATTAATTAGCTCTTTACTCGAAGGTGGTTTGACCTCATCAGTTTGAAATTCTGTTATGCTTATAAGACCTACTACCTACCTACCTGTCTACAGGCTGAAAAAATTCTAGCTTTTTATCTCTCCAAACAATCTCTCATCGACATAAAAGCCGAGCAATTAATTTAGTCACAGATTAGATAATATGTATACTACTCGTATGCAAGTACAATAGGTGTGTATTTGATTTATAGGCATACGCCTTTTTTAGACACCGCATTAGGGTGGTATTTTTCATACACTTAACATAGTTTCTTTTCTCTTTTATATTAACTCGAGCCGAGTAGTATTTAGTGCATGGTTAAATGGAATTAGTAGCTATTTGTCAACGGAAACTGTACATACTAATTTTGTTTTTTTTTTTCTACACAGGATTCGAATAGATTTTATTTGGGGGCTGTCGGCAGTTATTATTGGCAAGGTAAGCGATTCTACCAGTATTCTATTTTTAATCGAGTTAATTCAGTATGAAAATTAGCCGCTGTGGTGTTGTGACTCTTCATTTTTATTTTTTATTATTTGTTGTGGAAAAAAGGGAAGCGATGTTTTGTGTAAAAATTCGTTCATACGTGTCACGTATTTCTTTAATTTCTCCATCTATCTGTGTGATTAGTTATTTTCTCTCTCTCTCTCTCTCTCTCTTTATTTTTCTTTATTTCTATCATTGTTTCGCTTAAATATTTCTTTATGTGTGTGTGTGTATATGTATGTGTGGTTGAGTAGCGTTCGAAAATTTGTGACCGGATTGGGCTGTGACGCTGGAAACACCACAATGGGGTATTTTATCTTATAAGTTGGTTGCATGATATTTTATTAGCATGTAGAGCAGAAGTAAAAAATTTCATATTTGAATCATTCAAAATGCGAGAGAGATACGAAAAGGAAGTTAGGTATTAAAATTTTTCCATCAAATATTTACTACGAGTACATGCATACTTCATTTTTGGGTTCCAAGTATTTTGCTTACATTTGCATGAGTATTTTTACAATTATTTTTATTTTTATTTTTTTGTATTCTGTTATTACTCGTACGTATAATTACATCTACAAAAAGTAGACAATTATAAATGGCTACATTGTATGATCCTTTATAATGAGTAAAAATAACGTGGTTCATTTTTTCAAATGTGTGTAGATGAAAGCGATGTATTTTTATATTTTATTTTGGGTATTGAATTGTCGCATGATGAAATGTGTTTAGCTAATTACTTTGCGAATGATATAGTTAAATAGAATGGTTTCATTTTAGATCGTATTAATGTTTTTAAAAAGATTTCCAGTTTTCATTTCTTTGTTGGTACGATACATATATATACTGGGTGATTCAGTTGTAATCCAGTCCCTTTGTAGGCACACTTAGGCAACATAATTATGCTACGTGAAGTTTCAACAATTGCATGTTTCAAGTTTTCATATAGTTTTTAGGGATTAAAAAACAAATATGTAGTTCATATATCTTTGTTGAAAAAGTCAGATGAAGGGGGGGATTTTCGTTATAGGTACGTAGGGGAGTTATCTGATGGAAAAGTTGAGTTTTAAGCTTGTGTTTCTTTCAGTTGAATCTCTAGATTCTAGAAAGGTCATCTGTATCTTTGAAAATATAGAACATAGGTGTTATCTCTAGGTCTATAAAAGACATGCAGTATCAGTGTGATACACAGAGATACTGTCCTAGAGATGTGCTTGATCATTGTAACCTCGTAGATAAGTTTTATCTCTAGGTGTAGTAAAAATTTATTCATATTATACTTAATCTGTACCACTGTTGAAGATCTACACCATCTGTACAGGACACACTTCATCTCACAGATATTTAGAGATATCCTTCTAGAGGTACGCTTTATCAGTCCGAGTAACTAGAGATATTTTATCTCTTAATCGGTTAAGAGATATTCTTGTTTAGGATTGCTACACTTAATCTGCAAGACTCTTTAAGATGTATGTCATCTGCAGAACATCTAAAAAGATACACATTATGACCTGTCTGAAATTTAGAGATATTCTGCTAAACATATGCTTCATTACCTAAATATCTTGATATCTTTTATCTCTAGATACCTCGAGGATATTCTTCCAAAATATATGCACCATTTTTAGCGTTCCAAGCGATGAATATCTTCTATTGGACATTTAAAGATACACATTATCTCTCTCTATGATATTCTGAGATATTGTACTATAGATGTGCTACAGCACTAAGATACTTGTACTGCACATCTCTTATTTTTAGATCTCTCAAAGACATTCTGCCAAAATACATACATTTTCAGAACTCTCAGAGGGCAGCATCTTTTGTGAACAGTGGCGTAGCTAGGAAATATCCACCTGGTGAACTTTTTCCACACTGTGCGCCCCCTCTTTGACTAACATCGATGCTCTCCACCTCCCACAAAAAGAAAAATCGACTAAGAGAGTACATTTTCGGCGCAGTTAGGGGGTGCAATGAGGCTAAAAAGTCAAATCTTCCAAAAATCACATCTAGAACCCCTACAAAAATATACATATTAAATTTCAACTTCCTAGCTCAATTGGGGGAGGGGAATTATGCTAGGAATAAATTCAAAAAATAAGAAAAACAACATTTTTAGGGCTGTAAGGAGGTGCGATGAGACTAAAAAGTCAAAATTTCGAAAAAACATATGTAAGACATGAACTTAATCTAAATACAAAATTTCAACGTCCTAGCATAATGGGGAGGGGGGGATTACGCGAGGAACAAACTCAAAAAACTCAAAAAATGGACCAAAAAACCACATTTTTGGGGCTGTGAGGGGTTGCAATGAAGTTAAAAGTCAAAACTCCCAAAATAGCACATGTAGGATTTATACTAAATCTGCTTACCAAATTTCAACTTTCTAGCTCAATTGTGGAGCGATGATAAAGGGGAACAACCTTTTTTCAAGGTCAACAAAGTCAAAAAAGAAGAAACTCTCATATGTCTCCTCTTAATTGACCCAAGAAGCTGATTTTTGGATATGTTACACAACATTGGATTGTTTATCGATTGATTTAAAAAGAGACAATTTTCGCGATTTTAATCCCTCAGCACCCCCTCCACCAAATTTAGGTTTTGACTGAATTTTGACCTGAGGTCAGCCCCACTCCATAATATCAAATCCGTTGCCAATCCAAGTCTATTCCCTAAATTTGATCGATTTTGGTCTGTATTGGGCTGAGGAAATGGTTTTTAGTTGTGGTGAGGGGAGGGGGTATAACATAAAATATCTGACATGTCCAAAAATGGTCTTAATTGTCGTTTAGGGTCCTAAAACCAATTTTGCTGATTTCCCCTCTCCGCATCTCATAGACTGGTTTTCATTGACAATATGACATGGAAAATCAGGCTAATAAAGAATGGTTACAA
Organism: Ferrisia virgata; assembly: GCA_900060175.1. Classification (NCBI taxonomy): domain Eukaryota; kingdom Metazoa; phylum Arthropoda; class Insecta; order Hemiptera; family Pseudococcidae; genus Ferrisia; species Ferrisia virgata. Next base: position 5,790 of record FIZR01011884.1, read on the forward strand.
ATTGTCCGAATAAAGCACAGATGAAATCGTGATAAAATACGATTTTTAAACGACAAACGATTATTTAGATCATTAATCAGCTATCAAAGTATTTCAATTTTTACCGCCTTCTAAAATTTACCACCCGGGGAACCGTTCCTCTTTCCCTCCTTCTTTCTACGCCACAATGTGTGGGTCATCTAAAGATACAATTTATCTCTAGGGACATTTTGAATTATTTTCCTACAGATGTGCTACATCAGCAAGATACTTGAACATCTTCTATCTCATCTGCCAAAATATATACTACATTTTCAGAATTTATAGAGGTATATGTTTTTTGCAGTGCACCCAAAAGTACGTTTTATCTTCAAAACATTCAAAAATGTTCTGCTTAAAGATGTGCTTTATCAGTAGGATACATAGAGATGTTCCATCTATAGATCCCTTGAAAATATTCTTCTATGGATCAACATAGCCAGAAATATGTTCTTAGATAAATGTTTTGTATCTGGGTGTGCCACCAATATCTGAAAATACAATAAGAGATCTAGAAGCTAATTTTAAATGTAATTTGTTATTGTACGTCTACGTATAGATTATGTCTGAATCACATCGAAAGTATATTAAGTAATGGAGGAACGAAAAAAAAAAAAATATCAATAATTACATGCTCAGTGAAAGATTTGGAGCAATAAAATTCTTATTGTTCCTTGAAATTAATTGGAAGGTAGCAAAATTCTATTTTATGGATACGTTTTACAAAATTTTGCAAACGGTTACAATAGTTACGAGAAGCAATTTAATACCTTTGGAGGATTATTAAACGATAGGTCCTGCAAATAGGTTATATTTACGTATATTTTTGCTCATAACCAACGAGTGGTTTTGTTGAGGGGGGGGGGTGTATAGCTGTGTACTGTATATTGTACTGTATAGTGGTGAACTATAAACATGTAAAATTCCTTCGCAGGTCAATTATTCTCAATGCATAAGATTTTAAAACTACCGTACGCGTACGACGATCACGACCTAATATTCGATGAAACAGGTAAATAGTCCCTGCCTGATGTTTTGAAAATAACCCATTCACACTCGATGGTGAAGGTATCGTAACACACATGTTCATTACCTCGTTGTAGCTAATACCCACAAATGTGACGTAAAAGTAAATAATACCATGTGCCTTTGCCTTTATGAACAGTACGAGTTGGCATTTTTTTGGTGTACTTTAGCGATTGTACAATATAAACGTAGTAGCTATTTTTCAATTTTTGTTGCAATGTGTATTCGTACTGTTCATTATATTAGGTGAGCTTTTTGTAATGCTTTTGTTGTGCTTATTGTGAATATGTGTCGCTGTATAAAGGCACCCTTTTTATTCCTGTATGTGTCAATTGCGAAACACGCTTTTGGGATACGTTGGTGATAAAAGTATACCGATATGTTGCAATATAATGTGCTTTGGATTGGCTTATTGGTTTCATTCAATAAATTACTTCTATTTATTTTTCTTTTAAAATGTTGTATTTACTGCAAATTCGTTCATGATCATCGGAAGAGATGGCTTATCTTGTAGATCGAAATATGGAAAATTATTTTCTTTATAATTATCTGATATGTACTTAAATATTTATGTATGCTCAATACGTTGAGGTTTTTATTTCTCGAGTTTATAATTGGCTAAATTTTTTATTATGAAGCAATATTGGTTATTTGTACAAGAAGCATATTTTCTTATGAAATTTTAAAATCACATTGTATAGATAAAGATATTCATTTGATTCGGATTATTTTGATTCCTGATTCTTAGTTTACAATGTTTTGGTGGCCAAATGTTTGTAAAGATTTACATTCACCTTGTTGAATTGTACTGCTTGGCAACATTGCTTGAGAAAATTTGATTCACTGTAACGAAGATTCGTTCTTCAAGTTTCATTGATAACTGACTTAATTGAGAATCATTTTCAAACGATTTTCTTAACAGTATAACTCATCTGATTCGAGAATGCTCTTATTGAGCAGAATTCAATTCAAGTGAATCAATCGTTCGTGAATAATTCCCCAGTGAAATAATCCAGCTACATGTAAAGGATTTTTTCCCTGTATGCACCGATAACTCATGAACGAATCGATTCGTTCAATCCTTTGCGAACGATTTTTTGAAAAATTAATTCATGTCTTTTTCAAATGTTTCTATTGCAGAATTTATCGATCATTCGGTATTTTTCGAATCACACGAAATACCCTAGTCAAGGAATTTAGTCTTCATCTGAGTTATTCGGCCTTTTCCAAATCATCATGTAAAAAAATGATACAAGTTGTTCTCAAATACCAATATTTACAAATCTCTTAGGCGTTCGCGAATGATTTTTATCCACGATTCAGTCGTTGACGAACGAGTCTCTTGAAAATTGATTCGAATTGTTCGCAAATTTTTATTTGAAAAATTTTCCCTTTGTTTAGAAATGAATCTTCACTACATGAATTCACGATTTGGTCGTTTTTGAACGATTCTCCACCAGAGTAATTCAGACGTTTGTGAATGATCTTCAAAAATTATTCAAGTTATTCTTGAATTCTTGGGCTGAAAAATTATCTCGGTTTTTCTGATTCAGTGATTCTATCGTTCGCGAACGATTTTATCGAAGAGTGATTCAAGTAGTTCACAAATATTTTTAAAGAAAAATTCTCCTATAGTTTGAGAATGAACTTTCATTTGTGAAAAATATTCGTTCGCGAGTGATTTTATACCCGTGATTCAATCGTTCACGAACGAGTTTTTTAAATACTACTGCAAGTTGTTCGCGATGTTATTATTTGGAGAATTCTTTCTTCGTTTATAATTGAATCTTCACTTCATAAATTTACAGTTTAATCGTTTGTTAACGATTCTCTACCAAAGTGATTCAGTCATTCGCGAATAATCTTGAAAAATGATTCAAGTTATTCTGAAATTTATATGCTGAAAAATTATTTAGTCGTTCGCGAACGATTTTATGATCGAGTGATTCAGCCGTTCTAGAACAATTTTATCAAAAAAGGATCAAATAGTACAGAAATTCTTTTTAAGAAAAATTGTCCAGTCCCTCGGGAATGAATCTTTATTTGAGAAGTGTAGTCTTTCGTGAATGACTTTATATCCGTGATTCAATCGTTCCTTACGGAATTTCTGGAAAAATGATTCAAATTGTTCGCGAATTTTTTACTTGAAAAATTTTCCCGTTGTTTTAAAATGAATCTTCACTCCATAAATTCACGATTTGGTCGTTCGTTACCGATTCGTCTCCAAAATAATTCGGCCATCCGTGAGTGATCTTAAAAAATGATTCAAGTTATTCTAAAATTCTCATGTTTAAAAATTATCTGGTCGTTCGCGAATGATTTCCTGATTCAGTGATTCAGACGTTCTCAAATAATTTTATCAAAAAGTGATCAAGTAGTATAAAAATACTTTTGAAGAAAAATTGTCCAGTAGTCTTCATTTTTTTGAGAAGTGTAGTCGTTCGCGAATGATTTTAAAAATCAGTGATTCATTCGTTCACAAACAAGTTTCTTGAAAACTGATGCAAATTGTTCGCGAATTTTTTAATTTGAAAAATTTTCCCTTTGTTTAGAATTGAATTTTCACTCCGTAAATTCACGATTTAGTCGTTCGTGAACGTTTCTCCATCAGTGTGATTTAGTTGTTCGCGAATGAACTTGAAAAATGATTAAAGTTATTCCCTAGTGGTTTAAAAATAATTTCCTGATTCAATGATTCAGTTATTCGCGAACGATTTTATAAAAAATTTATTCTAAGAGTTGGCCAATACGTTTGAAGAAAAATTCTCTCGTCTTTTAGGAACGAATCTTTATCAGTCGTTCGCGATTGATTTTCTCACATCGTGATTTAATCGTTCGTGAACGAGTTCTTCGAAAAATGATTTGTTGTTTACGTACTATTTATTTGATTTCCTTTCGTTCGGAAATGAATCATCGCACAAGGAATTCATGATTCGGTCGTTCGTGTATGACGCTTCACCAGATTCAAAGTATTTCAGCCGTTTACAAATAATCTGCTTAAGAAAAGATTCGAGTTTTACTCAAATTCTCACTTCAAAAAAATATCCAATACTTTGCGAACGTTTACGATTCATTCTTTTTCGTTCGTGACTCTGTTCTGCAGTGATACTTCATTATTTTATTTTTATTTTATTTAGTGAACGTAAAATACCTAATCGAACAAGCAAAATTTTCAACTCCGATACTTTCACATTCTTATGAATGCAATGTTGCCAAAATGCTCTTTTAATTTTGTCAATTTGGTGGTCAATTGATCCGAATCATTTGAATGCATCCTAATCCTGCACGTAGATATCAAGTACGTAGTTGAATTTTATGTACAGAAGAAATAATATATAAATCTGAATTTTTTTTTTTTTGGTAATTCAGTAACTGAGAAAATTTTTTGATTTTGATTTTTAAAATTTTTCAATTTTTTCACAATAAGGAAGATATTTTTAAATTGCCTGAAGTCAAGCAACTTGCGAGATGAAAAAAATTACATATTTTTTTCTAAATCAAATTACACCATTGCTAACCATACATAATAAAAGCCTTTCATTTACATAATCATTAACAGGAAATTTGATTAACTTATCTATACATTTAACAAATGACTCTCAACTAAATGATTTCGAATAGTTTTGTACGCGCAAACTCGTTCATAAATCACGACTGGACGACGCGACGTACACTGTGCGAAAGATGGTTTTAATTTTTTTTTATCCTCGATGATATTTTTATTTTGTTTTTTAATTATTGTTTTTGTTTTTTTTTTTCGAAATTTTTACAAAATTTTTACTCACGAGGAGAACTGTTGATCAGATGTTTTCAAAAGAAACATATCCTAACACGTTTCGTTCGGATGAAACAATAACGTAATGTTTACTTACCAACGTACAATTTCACTCTGTAGGACGTGTGGTCGCTCGCAATTTTCGAGGAAAGCCGGAATTTATAGCTACGGAAGAAGGTTCCGAGCATACAGACGACAGTTACATGGGATACGCGGTGACCAGTTTGGATTTCTATGGAACCGAAATATCGGGAGCAGCTGTGGGTGTCCCACGTGCGGATCGATTGCTCGGAAAGGTGATTTTTTATACGGTTTTATTGGCGATTGTGAGATATTTTACGATGCCACTGTCGCCCAAGCTATAAAGTTACAAATTTGCATAATCGGATCGCCTTAAAAAAAAAAGTGAATATAACTTGCGCTCGTGTGTGGCGGGTTTTGTCTTCTTTATTTTTTTTTTACACAGGTCAGAATATTCACGTGGAATATGATCAATTTCAAAAATCTGACCGGTGAACAGTTCGCCTCTTATTTTGGATATTCAATTTGTACTTCGGACGTGGACGGAGATGGTGCTGATGATTTGATAGTCGGAGCGCCGATGTACTCGAATTTTCAGTCTTTGAAAAACGACTACGAAACCGGCAGAGTTTACGTGTTTTATCAAGGCAATAGCGTGTGTTCGTCGTTGAATACTTCGTGCGGGGTAAGCAGAGGCTGTTTGTTGTATCGTATTTTCAAAAATTTCCCAATTTATTATTCTATCGACGAAAATGTCTCATTTTCAGGAAACTAAATTCTCCAGATGGCATTTAATCGACGGCGAACATACCAAAGGACGTTTCGGCTTAGCCGTCGCATCTTTGGGCGATATAAATCAAGATGGATATGGAGGTGAGTTTTGAACGTTTATTATGGCTACGGTGATTAAAAATATGGTAACCTTGAAACGTATAATTTTACAGACTTTGCTGTCAGCGCTCCGTACGAAGGATCATTTACAGATTGCAGCGATCAACGTAACAAAGCTTCTCATACTGGAGCTGTGTACATTTTCCACGGTTCAAGATTCGGTGTCAGAAAGAAGTACTCGCAAGTGATCAGAGCCGCCGATGTGTACCAGCAAAATCAAGCTTCGTCTTTTTTAAATACATTTGGATTCTCGTTATCTGGAGGAATGGATCTCGATGATAATTTATACCCTGACTTGGTAGTTGGAGCTTATGAATCCGACGTCGTGTTCATGTTCAGGTAAGAAGTTGGAAATTATATTGTAAAGATGGGGAGGAGGGGAGGGGGAGTTGTTGAAAAATCAAAACGTAACGTCTTCAGAATACCAAGCTCGAATCGTTTGAAAATTAAAGTTTCAATTTCTCATTCATTTATAAGCTTTGTAAATTCTTTCAAGAGATTGGACTTTGACTTTCACACCCACTTTAATCAGCCTGATTTTTTATACCATATTGCCAATGAAAACTTGCCTATTATGGACCATTGACCAACAGCGAATGGACGGAGGTATCAAAAAACCCAGTTTTAGGCTCGTAGAAGATCATTAAGGTCATTTTTGGCGACGTCAGATCTTTATTTATATTTTTTATCTCCTCCTCTCCACCCACCAACGGAGTAGAATTATTCACTCAGCTTGTTACGATTGTTCGTTTTGCATAATGCATCCGAAGATCATCCTGTTAGACCAATTAGGAGGAAAGATATGGAAATGGTTCTCCTTTTTTGACCTTAAAAACGGACCATTTTTCAAATATTTGCCTTTTAAGTCAAATTGAGGGTTGAAACTTGGTACGTAGATTAAGTAGAGGTCCTAGATTAGGCTTTTGAAAGGTTTAACTTTCCAGCTTCATTGCACACCCTCACAGCCCCCAAAAAAAGTATCATTAGTACAATTTTTTCCTGTTTTTGAAATTCGCCCTTCCGATATCTCCCCTTCAAAGGCTACAGGAGGATATGTATTTAGCATAGGTAAATTTACCCCGGTGGAATTTTGACATAATACTTTGGTGATAGATGCATACTATCGAGATACATAGCTAACGAATGTTTTGGACCCTAACCCCTCTGATTTTCGAAAGAGGTCCTTTTTTTTTGAAACACTCGTGATTTTTTTTTTTTTTTTTTTTGAAAGCGCTAATTGATCAATTTGCGCAATTTTTGGTTACATCAAGGATCTATATGTGGGGCATCGCTGAAAAAAATCAACATACCCCTCCCCCATAATTTAGGCCCGAAATGATCTTTTGAAATTTTATTCATTTTTTTCAATACGGATTTCGGGTTTGGTACAATTTTGAAACCGTACTTTTCGGATGTGTGCTTAACCTCTTCATCACGTGTATTTTTTTCAAAATTTTAGTCCATGAGCGCCGTCTTGCAATTGGGTAGGGAGGGGAGAGGTAAACCTCACCATACTAGAAAAATTCTGAAAGTATCGAAATTTTTTCGTTCTCGGTATAGTTGAAGCTTGTAAGAGTAAAAAATCATGGTCGACACTGTTGGATCCTAGAAGCACCCCCCTCAACCTCATTTTTGGCTTAAAGGTACGTGCATGATGATATCAGTGTCGTTCTCGTATAAACCGACGACCTTGCCTCCCCCCCCCCCGAACACGATTATGAATTCAGATTTTAAGTGCGACCTTTATAAGCACCTCATTATAAAGGAGAAGTGGTACCCAAAATACATGTAAATGCATACGGTTGTAGTATTAACAAATGAAATTGTTGTTTTGGTTACCATATTTGGCGTATTTATAGATTAAAAACGTATAAAATCATAGCTGAAAACCAAATCTCCCTCGAGGTTTCCAAATATACCATAACAGTATCCTTTTACCCTCGTTCAAAGTTCATAGGTACGTTCAAGAGATATTTCACAAAAATCGAATCCCTTGGACACGAATATATATTCAGATTTTCAGTTCCACCCTTAGAAGTACCTCGCTGTGAAGAGGTAGATCTATCTCATCTTCAAAATAGGATAGTTATAAGGGTCGAACTGAAAATATGAATTCATATTCGTGTTCAGGAGGTCGATTTATACGAAAACGACACCAATATTGCTAATATACCTGTAGTCCAAAAATGGGGGTGAGGGGGTGCTGCTAAGGTACAGCAGGGGCTCCAACGGGAGTTTTGCTTTTCGACTACGATTTTCTACTCTCCCAAGCAGAAATTATACTGAATGCGAAAAAAATTTCGTTTTTAAACTTTTCTTACGTAGCACTGTTTATCCCCCCTTCCCCCGTTACAGGTTTTTTCAAATTTTTACCACGACATTTATGAACTAGAATTTTGAAAATAATATATGTGATAGAAGGTAAAATACATACTTAAAAAGGTCAAATCCAAAATTGTACCAAATCAGTACCTTTATTGAACAAAATAAATTAAATTTCAGAAGGTCATTTCGGGGGTAAGGCGTGTTAATTTTTTCAGACATGTCTCACATATAGATCTACAACGTAGCAAAAAATTCCGCAAATTGATCAACCTTGAAAAAAAAATCACGAGTGTTCTTTTAAAAAAAAGGACCTCCTCGAAAATCAGTGGGGTTGGGGCTCCAAAACATTGGCCAAGTATGTATCTCGATAGTATGCATCTATCACCAAAGTATTATATCAAAATTCCACCGAGGCAAATTCATCTCTGCTTATCTCTCTATAGTCTTCAGGTGAACGATTGAAATTTAGTATGTTCTTAGGTGTGTCGTATGAAGGTTTCGGCTTTTCAGCCCCATTGATTTCCTTATAACTTCCAAAAAAACAGCTGTTTAGAAAGCTTTTCTTATTTTTGGATTTTGTCCTTTCCAGCTTAAAATCCGGTATGTCGATTCAGTAGGGATCGTAGATGTGCTGGGGGAGAGGGGTGGTTCATCTATTCAGTCTGATATCTACTTGTACTCTCAGCATCGACCAAGAAGAAATAATGCACGGTGCTCGTTTTAATTTAAGAGGGTTCTAGGGTGGTAAAGAATAAGGAAAATCGTCTAAAAAAAATTACATAAAAATCAGTCTTGTATGTTTTTCTAAAATAAAATTACCCTATCGTAAATTTATCATAGATCTCGACCAGTCATTCAACTAGTCGCCAATTTTTCATTCGCCATGGAAAAGAAAGCCATAGGACTAGACGAATACCGATGTAACCTACGAGACAATATCTGGGTACCTTGTGCCGTTCTGCAAATGTGCCTAGTCTACGATGGTATCGGTGTAGAATCACAGATTGGTAAGCTTATCTGTTCGATTTATAGTTCTAAATAAGTAATTTTATCATGCTGGTACCGAAATCTCGCTAATTCCAACTTCGACATTACAGAACTTTGGATACGAATTATGCTGGATTCTAAAAACCCGAGAAAAAATTCTAGGATGTTTTTCTTAGAGAAGGAAGACGATCGTCGAGTCGGCGACAAAGAACCCGAACGCATGTACCAAACTCGTTTACGTTTGTACAAAGGTACAACACTGTGCAGAAATATGACCACGTATGTGGCTCGTTTAGCTGTAAGTTATCTACCAGGCTCGAAGTAGGAAATATTATTCAAAACTGAGCCGATTTGTGTTAGAACTTCGTTTTTCTTTTACCCAGCCAAATCAAGATAAACTAACACCACTGGAAGCTGAACTAAAATATGAACTAGTCGAAATAGGTCCTACACGACCTACATTACTTTCTAGTATATTAAACATGGATGACGAAACACCTCTGACCAGAAAGGACGCTCTGAGTATTAAAAACAACTGCGGAGACGATAACGTTTGCATACCAGACTTACATATGTCAATTAATTCGTGAGTAAAATTCATATACTCGAGTAAACTTACATTTCAATGAATGATAAGTGTACATGTTCCTTTGCGAGTATTTAATTTTCGATATTCGTTCAATGTTCTAGAAACGTCGACCAATACGTCTTAGGTTCTGGACTGCTTTACTTCAATGTATCTGTAAATAACGATGGAGAAGATTCGTTTGGTAGTACATTCAAATTGAGAATACCGCAGGGTATTAATTACTCCAGATACGAGCTTGCCAAATCATTCAATGATATATTGATTTACTGCTCCGTCCCTACCTTTATGAATAATTACACAATCACTTGCGATGTCGGTAATCCTTTGCCGAAAGGGAAAATGGTAAGTGAAATAAACTGCAGTACTCTAGTAAGCACACACACAGTATTGGACACTTCTGTGGTGATGGTGGTAAAATAGGGATGCACATGTTCAATTTTTCAAAGTTACAAAAACTGGTTCATAGAGAGAAATAGTAAGGCGTAAGGTATTTAAACTCTGAAAGGGAGCAAGCACGCAGGAGAGTCTACGCGACGAGTCCTTACACGTGAGATGTGTGCACCATGAGCCAAGAGTAAACAAAAAATTTGAAAGTGTCCAAAAAACTGATTTTTCAGTGACAATGCTACATTCCTGGCTTCCTTTGCATTCCTCAATTTCCTTCCTCAGTTCTATGTATCTTTTGCAATCCTTTCTGCATTCCTCATAATTCTTTCTGATCTCCCGACATTCCCAGCATTCTTTGCACTTCTTACATTCCTTCCTGCTGTCTTAGTATTCTTTCTCGCATTTCTCGATTTTTTTCATAGATTCATTGCGTTATTGTATTCCTCGTATTCCTTTGTACATTTCTCGTATTCCTTGAATTCCTTACATTCTTTACTAAATTTTTTGCATACATTTCATTTCTATATTCCTTGCACTCCTCGCGTTTTTTTTGTCATTTCTCAAAATTTTTTCTTACATTCTTCACCATTCTTTTCGCATTTCTTTCATTCATTTTTTACATTTTTCGTATTATTTCTTGCATTATTCGTCTTCCTGGTGTTCTTTTTTTCATTCCTCGAATTCTTTACATTCTTGCCTTGCATTGCTCACATTGCTTTTCGCATTTCTTGGGTGTGTTGGATTCCTCGCATTCTTTACCATTTGTGTCGTTCATTCCTCATATTATTTCTTGCATTCTTTCCTTGCTGGGTTTCATTCTTATATTCCTCGAATTGTTTCATAGATTTATTGCGTTATTTGCAGTACTTACATTTCTGCTTACATTTTTTTACATTCCTCCTCGCATTATTTTGTGCATACTTTGTATTCCTAAAATTTATTCCTGCATTCTTAGCGTTTCTCGCATTCCTCCTCACATTCTGTTTAACATTCTTTGCATTCTTTCCTGCACTTTTTACAGCCTAGCCTTCCTTGCATTCCTCACAATTTTTGTATTTCTTGCATTCTCACATTACAATCTTGCATTCCTCGTATTCCTTTTTGTATTTCATGGATTTATTCCTTTCTTCTCATCGTTTTCTTGCATGTCTCACATTTTTTCTCGCATTTCTTGAATGTCTCATATGCAAAAAGTTTGAAGAATACAAGGAATACGAGGAAGGAGTGCTAAAAATGCAGTAAAGAGTGCGCGAAATGCAAAGAATCTTAGAAGCAATTCCAGGAATGCGATAAATGCAAGCTATGTAGAAAAGAGTGCCAGGAATTTGAAGAGTGCAAAAAAGATTGCAAAGAAAGCAAGGAGTGCAGGAATTAATCCAAATTATGATATTTCATTGAATTTAACTGCTTAGCAGAATTCAGCATTGTCCACTTTAGATGCAGTTTCTTCCTACTAAAAGACTATCATTTTTCACAGGTTAATTTCAGCATAATACTTGAACCAAATCGTGAAGTTGAAGAATCGAAATTTGAATTCTGGGCTAGCGTTAACAGCACGAATTCCGAATTGAGTAAAACTATGGTTGATAATGAGAAATCATTCTCCATTCAAATCGTTGAAAAAACAAGCCTGTTTATTGAAAGGTAAGAACCTGATGTGGATGTCTCATTATTGTCATCACTCAACCTATGGGTAATCATTAGATTTATAATAAAAGTAAAAGCAGAAAGCGAATAGGTATGAAATTTATTCCATGATCATTGGATCCCGTTTTATGTGATCTTAACATTGAAAGATCAACTGAGTTTTACCCTTTATCTTCTTTCTCATTTACTTGAGTTTCAAAATTTTTTATGCTCCAATATTTATTCCCAAATCTCCCCTGGTAAAGTTTACAAGTGAATTTTTGAGAGTGTAGAGTGTCCATTCTTATACTTCAATTTGAGCTCGTTTAATCCAATTCGTTTCGTTTTTTGTACAGCTCGTGTACTCCAAAAGTAGTGTACTACAACGTTTCGCAATACGATTTCGAAAAAATCGACTCTGATATCCAAGCTGGACCATTCTTGAAACACGAATATGTAATTAAGAACACCGGTCCTTCCGAAGTTTCCGAAGCCACGGCTGTGTTTTATTGGCCTTTGAAAATAGCTACTGGTGAGACATTAGTGATAATTTGACTGATTTTAAATCAAGATGACAACCAAAAAATATCACGAGTTGTTTTTAATTTTCCAGGCGAGGATTTGCTATACTTGATTAGTGAACCAGAAACAAGGGGACCAATCGAATGCGAAAGAGTAGTCACTCCAAATTATAGAAGACTGGACGTAAGTTGATGATAAATTTTACTTCAAAAATTGTATATTCAATCGTTCATGATATTTACCCCTTGTTCTTGTTCATTTCACCTTGATCGCAGTTGAGACGTAAATACAGAGAAGATGGTAGCATCAGTGGATCATCAGGTTCTTGGCAGTCTTCTGGAAGCAATTATGATCAAAACACGTATTACGTTCAAAGTACCAAAGTCACTCCAACAGGTTCGATTAATGATATTCAAAGACCCTACTACACTGGAAACAAAGGTCCGGATTACATAAAACCAGATGGTACATGGCAAGTCGGCGGTGGTAGTGTTGGTGGTGGTACATACCATGAATCGAACCAAAACACATACACGTATCAACAAAGCGGACAAACTGGAGGAGGTTATCAAACTGGCGGTCAAGTTTACCAAGGTGGATATTCCGGCGGATCGTCGTCTAATAGCAATCAAGGTGGTTACATCAATCAAGGAAGTTATACTGGTACTGTTCAACAAGGTGGTCAAGGTGTATACACTGGTACAATTCAGCAAGGTGGCAAAGGGGTGTACACTGGTACTGTTCAGCAAGGTAGTCAAGGGGTGTACACTGGCACAACTCATCAAGGTGGTCAAGGTGTATACACGGGCACCGTTCAAGGAGGTCAAGGAATCTATTCCAGTGGTGTGCAGACTAACCAAGGTGGATATTCAGGTGCTGTTCAAACCAACCAAGGGACCTATTCGAGTAACAATCAAGGAAGCTATTCTGGTACAGTACAAGGGGGTCAAAGCACGTACTCCCAATCTGGTCAAAGTTATTCGGGCGGTGGACTACAAGGCGGATATTACGGCACGTTCCAAGGTGGTTCGGCAGGCGGATATAATAATCAAGGTTCGGCTAGTGGAAATCGTCAAAATATGAATAATTTCCACGAGTCCGAGACCACCTATACGAAGACCACCGATTGGAATGGTAATAATCCGAATACGTACAGTGAGACGAAATGGAGAACTAACGATAACGGAATTGTAAGAAACGGTAGCTATTCCAACGTCAATAATGGCTTCGGTTACGATACCAATATACCACTTAACACCGATAAGAAGACATTCTTTAGCGGTAAAGATACATCCGGATCAACCTTCTTTAGCCAAGGTTCCAGCTCATCTTCCAGCGGTGGTCACATCGATTTGAATTCAATCAATGGAGCATCAGTAAGCAAAACATATGATCCAGCTACCGGAACCTATATTACCACCTTTGAAGAGAAATTCAACAGCTATGATCCAGATGTTAAAAGAAGATTAAATGAAACTGGAACCATATACAGATCCAAGTACGTTCTTTGAACTAAATCTTCTTGTTCATAAATCATATAATTGGTTCAATACTGATCAGAATTATTCTTAATTGTCCAGTGGTCTTCAATTGACAAAATGTTTTATATATCTGAGTGGAGATAACTTTGGGTCAAAGTTCAGTTGTGTCTAAAATTTTGGGAGAAAGTGGAGAAAGGCAAAAATTGCAAAAGTTGATCGTTTTTGAACCAATGGTTAGAAACTTCAGTCCCAAATCAGCTAGTTGACTGGAATTCAACATATAGATTTAGAAAGTGCCGTAGATAGATTTTTGTAGAGTTCTACTTTCTAACCTTATTGCATTCTCCAACAGATTCACAAAAGTGAATATTTTTGGGCGTTTTTCTGGTTTTATTTTTTGACATGGATATGTCTTAAGGCTGGGGTCAGTTTCTGGTGTTACGTTTTAGCAGTGTTGCCAAGAATAATAATTTTCATTTGAAATTGCCCTAATAATTCTGAAGAATGGAATTTTATCTTTAAAAATATAACTTTTCAGTGCTGAAATTGGAAATTTAATGTTAAAATTCAGGATTGGAAATACTGCTTCATACTTGGATGAATTTTAGACTGTATGTTAAAATGTTGACTTGGATATATCCAATTTAAAAAATTGTAAATTGATTAAAGTTGAAGTGAAAATAATAAAAAAAATCGTTTTTTTATTGAGGAATTGAAAATTAACGAATTAAAAAATATTAAAAAATTAAAAAAATTAAAAACAATAAATTTTAATTTTAAATAAAACTACCGATGAAAAATGAGTGTGGATGCCTTTTGGAGTTCATGTTAAAATGTTAACATGGAGGAGTCTTTTGGACTTTTTGTTAAAATGTTAACATGGATATGTCCAATTCAAAAAAATTGTAAGTTGATAAAAGTTTAAATAAAAATAATAAAAAGTCAAATAATAAAAAAAAAACAAAAAAATAAAAAAAAAATGGAAAATTAAAAATAAAAAAAAATTGAGAAGAGTAAATTTTTTAATTTGAAGGTTTTGATCCAAAATTTGCTATGAAAGATGATTGTGAATTATTTTTGCACGTAGTGTTAAGATGGATATGTTATCTACATATCCATAATTTGGAATTTTTCTCTGAAAGGGAAAAGTGCCTAAATATTCTACTTAGTGTCCCACCAGACTCTTCCCTTTGAATTGTCAGGAGGATGACATTTGGCTTGTAGATTCAGTAGAGTCTTTAATGCACCTTTTTTAGGGTTTCAACTATTCATTTCAAAATCTACCTCCGCGCCTAGATCGCTACCATGTATTGCATTCCTTCCTGCATTGTTCGCATCCAATTGCATTCTTGCATGCATTTCTTGCAATCCTTGCATTTGTGTCATTGTTGCATTTTTAAAATTTTATAAACATGTTTCTCTTCCAATTGGATTATTTTAACTCTGTGGTGTTTGTAGATCGGAAAATGTGCAATTTGTCCAGCCCAACAGAATAACCTATCCTCCTGCAACCTATACCAGGGACATAACACCGAACAAAATGTCCACCAGAAGCAGTAACAAGTCTCCAGATAAGATACTGATTAGTGACGATAATGTATATTCGAACGACGAAGACGATGAAGACAACGAAGATGACACCAAAGACGAGGATGACGACAATGACGATGAAGAACTCATCAAACCACATCACAGAAGAAAACGACAGGTTTATGGAGGCTTTTCCGAAAATAGCTTTTGTTCATCGGCTCAGTGCATTCGAGTTCAATGTGTAATCAGACGGTTAAGAGCTGATCAAGAAGCTTCTGTTACGTTCCCATCTATTGTTTGGGTGAAAACGATACAAAAAGTGAGTAGATAGAGGTACAGGTCCTTACCATTTGGGGGAAGAAAAAAACAAAATGTCATTTTCTTGAAAATGGTAAACGAACGGATGGTATTATAATGTTGAAAATTAGAATCAGTGACCTTACATCAGAGTATAATCACATAAGGAGGGCACAAATTCACCAGTATGTAGGCAACCTTTTTTTACACTATAATACGGTTCAGTCAAGTGCTTGAAAAATACATGTGAAAAATGTCGAAAAGTTTAAAACTCTAGAAAAATTACCTTCTTGATAGAAACCAAACCCTCATCGAATGAAAAATTTCATGCTCTGCAATTTTGGTCCTTATTATTAACATCTTTGACCATGTCAGAAATTTATTTATATATTTTATCCGCCCCCCCCCCCAGAAATTGATTTAATATCCTGCAGTGAGGTAGACCTCGGGTCAAAATTCAGTTATGCCCAAATTTGAGGGGGTGTACTGAGGGGCTAAAATCGCAAAAAATTGTTCTTTATTTAAGCCAATCTAAGTACAATTCAAAATTGTATAACATATCCAGAAATCAGCGTTTTAGGTCAATTAGGAGGGAAAATATAACGGGTTTCCCCGTTTTGACCTTGAAAAAAAGCGGTTCCTCTCCTACCCCCTCCAAAACTTGGTATACGGACTTGGTAAGAGCCGCAGATGTGCCTTTTAGAAAGTTCAACCTTTCAGACCGATTTCGCCCCTTTATAGCTCAGGAATGTGGTTTTTCAGGTGTCACTCCTCCAAATTGAGCCAGGATATTGAAATTTGATATCTGCATTTAGTAGGAGTCCTGGATATGCTTTTGGGGGTCTTTACTCCTCGGCTTCATTGCAGCCCTTCACAGCACCAAAAATGTAATTTTTTGGTCGATTTTTCTGATTTTTTGAGTTTGTTCTTTGCATAACTCTCACTCCTCTAAATTGAGATGTAGATTTGGCGTAAGTCCTATACGTGACTTTTGGTGCTGTTGACTTTTTAGTATCATTGTACACCAACCTCCTTCTCCTCGCCCCTCCATCCTTGCCACTAATTAGGGGAAAAACATCGCAATCAATCCGCATAGTTATAATATTTCATGAAAATCAGCTAAAATAAATATGCCTTTTTTCTCGTATGCCTCTTTATTTACCCCCTCTCCTACTAAAAAAACTTTTGCTCAGCTTGATACCAACCAATATCGATCAAATTTGGGAAATAGGGTTCGATTAGCGTGTGGATTGGATATTCTGTAGTGAGGTTGACCTCGGGTCGAAATTCAGTTGTACCCAAATTTGGAAGAGAGGGTGTTGAGAGGCTTAAGTCGCAAAAATTGTTCTTTTTTGAGATAATCGAAGGGCAATCCGAAGACTAGCCTCCTAGGGCAATTAGAAGGGAAGATATGAGGAGTTTTCTCCTTTTTAACTTTGAAAAAAGGCTGTTCCTCTCCGATTTTTCTTTCAAATTAAGCTGGAAAGTTTAAATTTTGTGTGTATCTGAGAACTTGCAAATGAGAACCGATGTAATAAAAAAAAAGAGAAAAGATTTAGTAGAGGCACTAGATGTGCCTTTTGGGGGTCTCGACTTTTCAGCTTGATTGCATTCTTTCAAAACCTCGATAAAGTTGTTTTTTGTTTTATTTTTGGAGTTTTTTCTTCACATAACTCCTCCCCCCCTCGGCCATTGAGCTGAAAAGTTGAAACTCAGTATGCAGATTTAGTATAAGTCCTAGATGTGTCTTCTGTCGGTGTCGACTTTTTAGTTCATCCCCTCTTCCTTATTAAAAGCCTTCTATGCTTAACACTGAATAGGAAAAAAACTTCTAAAGCTATGCTTTTTTTTTTTTTTCAAACTAATACTTGACCATTTTTGATTACAGATTGCTCTCTTTAGACCTGTACAAATTGGATCGTACGTCGAAGTGAACATAACGAAACTTCCTCACATTAGAGCACAAGTATCCAATGTAACTTACGTATCCGAAGTATTGACCAACATAACATCATTGGATTATAGCACAACTCCTCCAGATGTAATACCTCTATGGATTGTGGTCGGGTCAGCCTGTCTTGGAGCACTCATCCTTATGCTGTTGGTCTTCCTACTGTACAAGGTGAGAAAAAAATCACCCTTCGAGCTAAATTATGACTGCGAAAAAAAATTCTATACAACTTTTACACAACTTTTTTCATTTCAGAGCGGTTTCTTCAAAAGAAATCGTCCACCGATGATGCCAGAAAGACAGCCATTGAATAGAAATGGACAATATCATCTTGGAGACGAAGCTCTATAGAAAACCACTGGTTCTTTTAAAGTTCCCATACGAGCTATTGCGACATTTGCAATACGAATTTATACCTTTTAAATTATTTTTTCTCTCGTTTTTACCTACCAACGTTTCATTTTTTTTTTCGTTTTATCAAATTTTAAGAGCTTTGCATATTTCAAAAATCTTTTAAAATTATATTGGAAAAAAAGAGCAAAAATAATAACGAAAAATTCTTCATTCGTTTTTATTGCACACAATTCAAGACTGCTACTGACATCTTTTTTTAGTCATTTTTTTTTTTTGTTTAATAATAATCACGTGCTATTTGTTGAACTTAACTCTTTAGATCTGTAAGATTCATTTGTGTGAATATCGCTAAGGTACCTGTTAGTTTTTTTTTTTTATTGTTTTCGTAAAATTGGTTGATTTTTTTTCGTTCGTTTTATTCGTATTTATTTTCGTTTATTCATTTTGAAAAGTGGTGCTATTTGTTTAGTTTATTTTTCACATAATTTTTTACTTTTTTTTTTTCATCGCTTCATTTTTAAATAAACAAAACGCATTATTGATTCCCATTACCACATTGAAAAAA
Organism: Ferrisia virgata; assembly: GCA_900060175.1. Classification (NCBI taxonomy): domain Eukaryota; kingdom Metazoa; phylum Arthropoda; class Insecta; order Hemiptera; family Pseudococcidae; genus Ferrisia; species Ferrisia virgata. The sequence goes on from FIZR01011884.1 coordinate 24,135, forward strand.
AAATTAATTTTACACCATTGCCTCATTAGCCAATTAGATGTGGCTTAACTTTCATTTGAAATACCAATTTTTAAAAATAAGTTAAACGGATAAGTGGCCTTATGATGTAAAATTTTAATTATTTACAATTTTTTCCTTTTTTTTTTTTTTTTTTTTTTAAATCACGTCGCTTTTATTTATCTGTAAAAATAAACATCGTTAGAGGATGTTTTACTTCACGTAGGCCTATTACTTACGAAAATACAATGTGTTCAAAAGAATCGATATGAAGGGTAATTTAAAAAAAAAAAATTGAAAATATTAATATTTTATTGTGATAATAATTAATAAGCTATATAATGTAAGATATTTATATTCGTAGCTATACTATTTTGTAAAATAATAATTTTGTGTACTTCTTTATTGTGCCATAAACATAAAGAATTGCTGAAATATTTTGAAAATACTAAAACTATCAATGTGCTAGCATTTTACTAAAAATGGAAAAAAAAGCAAAAAAAAAAAAAACGTTAACTAATTTATAAAGTTTTACGACAATTGATAATTTTATTTTTTTCAAATCGAGCAATTCTTATTGCTACTTGGTATTGTATAATAATTGTACAATTTTGTAATATTGCTACAATCTTGTGTTTTTTTTTTTCTTGAAAAAAATTAAGGTATTTAACAAGAATGCATTTCTTTTACATGATTATTTGTGATAACTATTCTCTCCCACGGTATTAATTTATAGCTTAATGAGTTAGACTTTTTTTTTATGTGCTTATGTAAAGTTGTGTTATGTTTTAACTTTTAAATTAACATATTACCATGCGAAATGTTGATTTTGTATACTCTTTTTTCAAGTTCTCTAGTAGAATTTTAACTATTAAACGTGGTTTTATTTTTTTAACGCCAAGATTTACTCGTTTAATAAGAAATAAAGACAAAAATCAACGTCAATCTGACTACAAAGTCAATAAATAGTGAAAAACAAACAATATTTGAGTGTAAAATTGTAATTTCCTCCAGAAATGTTTATCCTACAAGGATAATAGTTGCACCAATGAATTCGGCGAGTCAAAAACCTCCTTTGTAGACGTACAATGTTCCTCAATGGATCATTAAAAACAATTAACAGAGTATTTACGAATAATTTCTCAAAATTAGAAAATATGTTGAATGTGTGGCGCTATCTATGGTAACATTAACGAACTGCTTACTCGGAGCACAGTACTAAGAGTAAGAGACCTGTTAATATGTTATATTCTCCTAGTGAAAATTCTCCGTTTTGGCTCGAATTTGACGCATCTATGAGATTTCTTGATGTCAGTTTGATTGCATATGCATTTGAAAAAAGGCGCAAATGTAATTTCCCGGTATTAGGTGTATGAGACCTGCTAATTTGTTATATTCTCTTAGTGAAAATGCTCAGTTTTAGCCCGAATTTGACGCGTTTTCGACATTTCTTGATGCTGTTTTGGTTGCATAAGCGAGCAGAAAAAGGCGCAAATGTAACTTCTTTCGAAGTTCTAATAGCGACACAGCAAAAAATGGTGGCCATCTTTTTGGTAGGAATTTCTTATTATTTTCCACGAAGTTTGAATGGGAAAATGAGTTTTCCTTTTTAGAAAAGATGATAGAAATATTCTGTGAATTTTTTTCAAATGTACTATCAGTAATGTCTAGAATGATGCGGAATATAAAATTATCTCTTGAATGATAAGCATAACTTTTTTGAAATTTCATTTTGAACTTTTTTACCCATTTTCAAAAATAAATTTTCCATTAAAAAAATGCTTGATAGAAAACGTACTATTATTACAAAATGTGAACTTTTTCGTAAATTCTCTCATCTGTGTGCATTATTTTAGCATAGAAAACATTTTTGTACCTATTTTGCAAAAATTTTCAAAAAAATAAATTTCAAATAAATGTTCAGGTTTTTATTAAAAAACGGAAAATTTTGGGTTTCTGTTTCGTAAAAAGAATATAAAAAAATTATTATTTCATGGCGGGGCTCAACAATGCCGGTGTTCTACTCTAAACTGAATGAGGTATCCAAAATACTATTGATATTTTTGATCAATCTCATAATGATTGTCTTACAAATCAGCTCCAGACAAGGTATCAACTATTGGCAAATTACATTGAGACTGCGAAATTTTTACACAAAAAGTGTAATTTTTCACTTTCAATTAATTATGAATATTATTAGTAGTTTGAAAATGACGTCAATGATGATGTATTTCTAATAATTTAATACCTACGTCATTTTATTGATGTAATTTTTTCCAAAACATCCGCAATTATCGTTACAAGTGATGAATTATACAGATAAAATATGTAAATTTTATGTATAAAATATATTTTAAAAATTACATATGGAAGGTAATGTTATCAATAGATAAGACTACTAAATTAATCCTTTTAAAAAATTCTACAGTAGTTTCAAAACCGTCCATCAAAGAACCAACAACTAAGTATACCATTTCTACATCAAAAAATTGATCTGATTATTTTAAACATACACAGCCTAGATAAGTAAGAACACGTTTTTATTATTCTATCTCTATTGATTTTTATTTATTTTTATTTTTTTAATAAGTACTCCCATTTGTCGAATTATTTGAAATAAATCATACAATCGTTCGAAGCAATTTCTTGTCTTTTGATAAATATTTGCCACCTGCAATCATAGTTACTGAGAATGAGGAATTTCAAAATACTGCAGAAAAAAAATACATATTAGAAATAATTTTAAAAGTTCTGACGATCCATGGACATGCTCACAAATAACATCCTGGAATACCTCCACCTTATACAATTATCATTACGATGAAAAATTCGATTTGATGATATCCAATTTATGAGTAAGCCCTGAAACATGCGAAAAATAAATAAGTAAACTTAGTACAAAACAAAATAAATTCGTAAATTTTCATAAGAAAAAATCACATTATAGTACAGTCAAATGTTCCTTAAAAACAGGTTTTTTACCAATAACTTTGCCTAACTTTGTTTCTAAACGCGATAGCGAAAAAAAGTTTGATTAAAAAATATAGCTAGTCAAATTTTCAATAAAAAAGGTTATTAAGTATTTTTTTCAAAAATCGATGGAAACACATTAAAATCAATTTGAAAAGGACGCGTTATGCGCTAACGTGATGTTCCGGGTAAATGTACGATCCACTTTGGCAGGTGGTAGGGAGGGTAACAGGATTTAAATTTCCTTTGATGTGTTAGAAAAGTCAATCGTATAGGTACAACTCGAGCGAAACGAAGGTGAAAATTTTACAAAATATTCGGTATAACGGGTCGCAAAATGATTGTAAACATTAGAAAATGTTGGGAATAAAAATTTCAAAATCCAACATTCCATTAATCAATCATCTCAAGAAATTAGAACTTTATGTTATCTCGGTTTTTTTTTTTTTTTTTTTCAAGATAACAGATTGATCTTCACATCCTTCCAACCTATAAATACACCGCTTACATGCTACGAGTAAACGCAGAAATTTTAACTGATTATACGACTGGGGTTTGCACAGAAAATTATGATTCATATGAAATCATATTCATCGTAATCATTTCAGTGATATAATTCAAAGAATTACACTAACAGTTTCCATTTATTGCAATAACAGTTTTCGATTTCAAGGAGAACATTTTTTCATCGATGAATCGATGAATTTAGTTGTTGATTGTATGTATGTTCATTTGTTGTGCTGTGTTTTTTTTTTTAGAGTTTCATAATTTTTCATTAATTTTTTTTTCAAAATGATTCGTGATTTCAATTGTAATATTACATTTTCTGAGAAAATTTTCTGCATAAATGTTGTTTTTTATATAACTGTTGTTTCACTCGGTAATATTTTGGCATTCAATTTGGATTTAAGCAGCCCGTTGGTTTGGAATGGAAGCAGTGAATCGTATTTTGGATTTACAGTCGCACAATACAAAGACAAAAACAATGAAAGCTTGTAAGAATTGTTTTTAAGGCAGATGATTTTTCGAATAATTTGATACATTAAGCTAGGGTTGTGATGCGCAGGGTACCTTTCGCGTTCATTTTACTCAAATTTTCGAAATTCCTTTTTTTTTTCCTCGTTTACCAAATGTTAATAAGTCATAACATTGAGATAAAAATTAAAAAAAAAAAAAAACAATATTTAAAATTTAAGTTAAATGGTTGTATAAAATCGGGCAATGTGGGAGCGGTGGTTCTTGCACCGGAAAAATTTTCGAGAGTTAACAATATTT
>FIZR01011886.1:0-94253 GCA_900060175.1 Ferrisia virgata
TTTTTTTTTTTTTTTTTTTTTTTTTTTTTTTTTTTTTTTTTGTGAAAATATTTTATCAACATACGCCTATAGATAAACACTTTCTAACATGATAAAATATTCTCTGTCATATTGTCAAATAAAACCATACTATTATGGTTTATTCGACCTGTGTACATGGTTAGAGGGCGGGGAGGGAATATAAACAAAATTTCTTTCAGGATGCTAGAAAATCAGACTATTTTTAGGCACGTTCAATTTTTATTGATTTATTTATTTTCTTCGTAGATTAAAATCATTAGTCCATTTCGATACCTACTAAATTAGCTCAAACCGAGGCAGTAGGCTTAGACTGGAAACAAATTAGATATTCACGAATGCGAATGACTTCAAGTTGAAATTCTGCTATGTTCAAAATTTGAGGCAGGGGTTGGAGGGAGTCAAAAACTGTGTAGTGTTTTATTTTAATTATACAGGGAAATATTAGAATTTTTTCATTTTTAGTCTGATTTTCTATGTAATATTTTCAGTGAAGACCAAACTATTACATTCTTCCGACTTATGGCGGATGAAGGAGGGAGGGATATCAACAAAATCCATTTTGGGGTCCTAGAAAATTATTACAATCATTTTTGATCGTATCAGATATTAATTTATTATTTTTTTTAATTTTTTTTTTTTCAAAACTAGAAATTATTTGCTCAGCTTAATACCGACAAAATTCCATTGAAAAATAGGCTTCAGTTGGCAGCATATTTAATATTCTGGTGTGCGATTGACCCCGGATCAAAATTCAGTTATGCCCAAATTTGGGGAAGGTGGTGCTGAGAGGCTGAAATCGAAAACATTTTTCCTGTTTACGCCAATCGTTAGACAGTTTAAAGTTCTATAATATATCCAAAAATCAGTCACCTAGGTCAATTAGGAGAAGAGATCTGAGGGTTCCCCTTTTTCGATCTAGAAAATAGTTCCATATTTACCTAGTCCCCCTCTCCGAATACTGCTGGAGGGTCAAAATTTAGCATGCAGATTCAATAAATGTCCTAAGTTTGCTTATTGATGGTTTCGACTTTTCAGCTTCATTCCATCAACTTACTACTTCGAAAAAGTGGTTTTTTCGGGACGTTTTTGCGGCTTTTCAAGCAACTTCATCGCATAACTCACCCTCAAATTATACTGCGAGGTTGAAATTTGGGCGAGGTGGGGGTATCAATATCAAATTTTGAAAATTTTAAGAAAAATTGATGCAGGTGTCAAAATTAGGAACTTTCAAATCGAACATTTCGAATTAGATGTTATTTTTTGTCCCAGCTCCTGAGGAGAAGAGGGTTGCAAAACAGCATCGAAATTCAAGTAATTTGTAAAAAATTGATATTGGTACGGCAATCTGGTGTTTTCAGGCTGAGGATTTCAAATTGGAGGTTATTTCGTGTACAAACCCTTTAGGGAAGATGCTGCCTGCACCAAATTTCAAAAAAATCAAAAAAATCAACATGGGTGTCAAAATCGAGGATTCTCAAATCGAGCATTTCAAATCAGATGTTATTTTTTCTCTTAGCTCTTAAGGGCGGAGGGGGTTGATACCAACATAATAATATGAGTTATTTGTAAAAAAATTTATAAAGGTACGAAAATCTTGGGATTTTAGGCCGAGGATTTCGAATTAGGAGTTATTTTGTCTCCAAACTCTCCATGGAGAGTGGTGGCTAGACCAGGTTTCAGAAGCAAAATCAATATGGATGTCGAAATCCAGGCCTTGCAAGTTGCGAATTTCAAAATTTTTTTCAAGTATTTAAGCTTTAATCCCACAAGCTAACCTGTAGTTATTAATTTAAATCTGTTAATCAATTTTGAGCAATTTTGATCGGTTTCAAGTCTACTGAATGATTTTAATTTACGCAAAGGCCCTTTTGCAAGGGAGCTTGGAGGTTCGGGGTTTAATTCTCTCCTATGGACGAAAAAATTAGAATTTTTCTAGAAAATTGGACTATCGAGTTCAAAAAATCATATAAATTATTCTGATAGGTAATACTGAAAACGCTATTTTTAATGATTGAAACACCATTTTCTCCAAAAATTTCGCTTCGCTGGTCTAACATGCCCAAAAATATTTTTCAAGAACCCAAAACTGTTTTTGCAAATACTCCTCCCTCCTTAGCATCCCCTATTCGTCAAAAGCCTGTAGTAGCCTAGTTTTCCTTGTGACATGGAAATGAATCGGGGAGGTGGGCGGAATCAAAGAAATTCGTTTTGGGGCTCCAGAAGACCATTGAGACCATTTTTAGCAACGTCAAATATTTATTATTTTTTTTTCATTTCATTTTTTTTTTTTTTTTTTTTCGAAACTAAAAATTATTTACTTAGCTCTATATCGACCAAAATCGGTAAAATTTGACCAGTAAGATTAAATTGATGGTAAATTTGGTATTTTTGAGTGGGAATGACCTTGAGTCAAAATTCAGTTATGTTCAAATTTGGGGAACGGGGTGTTGAGGGACCAGATTATTAAAAATTATTCATTTTTAAATCAATCGATAAGTAATCAAAAAAATTTTTAAATTTATCCAAAAATCAGTTTCCTACGTCAATTAGGAGGGGAGAAATAAGGGGTTTTCCGTTTTTTGACCTTGAAAACTCGCTATTCAACGTATATCTCCTCTCTAAATGTAGTTAAAGGGTTGAAATTTTGCATTTACGTGTAGTAGGGGTTCTAGATGTGCCTTTTAGGGGTTTCAACTTTCCACCTCCATTGCTCCCCCTCCCCTCACAGCCTAGAAAATATAGTTTTTTTTTGTTAGTAATTCTTATTTTTTGAGTTTGTTCCACGCATTTCTTCCCCCTGTTGAGCCAGTTGAGGTTTGAAATTTGGTATACAGATTTAGTTGGGGTCTAAGATGTGTTCTTTGATGAGGAGGGGCGGGGTCGACCATTCACTCCAATACTTTTTCCGATTATTTTCTTATTACCATTATTTTAGAGTTAAACTGGAGTTTATTAATTTATAATAAATTATGTCCGTTTTTTTTTCAGATGTTCAATACGGTTTCTATATTATTTTCCGACGTGGTTACATTTACCGAAATTTGTAGTAGAATTACACCTATGGAAGTAGTATCAATGTTGAATGCCATGTATTCTATTTTTGATCAGTTGACCGAGAGAAATAAAGTATATAAAGTAAGCAACATTGTCAATAATAATTGAACTAAAAACTTTATATCACATGCCTACCTGATTTGATTTATACCTCAACTTCACAGGTTGAAACGATAGGTGATGCTTATATGGTTGTATCTGGAGCACCTGAAAGAGAAACAAATCACGCCGAAAAGGTTTGTGATATGGCATTAGATATGGTAGACGCAATTACTGATCTCAAAGATCCGTCTACTGGTTTGTATTAAATTTTCATTGCCTCTTGATGACTATTACTTGCAATTTGGTACCTAACCTACTCGAATCATCGACCTTTTTTTTATTATATTTAGGATTACACCTCAAAATCAGGGTAGGTATTCATTCTGGCGCAGTTGTAGCTGGAATAGTTGGTCTAAAAATGCCTCGATATTGTTTATTCGGTGATTCGGTGAATACAGCTTCTAGAATGGAATCAACCAGCGAATCTATGAAAATTCATATTTCTCAATCTACCAAAGATCTCATTTCTTCCGAATATAAAGTAGAAGAACGAGGCGAAGTACAAGTGAAAGGAAAAGGTTTGTCTACTATATTTAAACATAAATGAAAACTTCTAATTTAATGACCATCATTCTTTTTTTTTTTTTTTTTTTGTACTCGTATGAGATAAACTTGACTAAAAAAAACAAAAAACAAATACAACATATTTGATGATTTATATTTTATAACGAGGTTACTCACCTCATTATTTGAATCGACGATCATCATTAAAAATTTGCGACAAGATGTGTCATGTGCCATGTGACGAATCTTATTATTATAAAGATGGCAATGTTATTTTTTATTTTTATTTTTATTAGGCAAAATGAAGACATATTGGTTAATAAAACACGAACACCGACCACCTGTACCGAGAATATTACCGAATGGAGACTTCCTCGAGAATAACATCGAACCTGATCATCCACTACCGAGTACGTCGTGCAGCGGTGATAAAGTTCACGGCGATGAAAAAGATAAACGAATTTATTCTCCGATTACATTTCATGACGTGAGAGCACGTTTTTCAATATCCGAAGTGCCCGTTAATAATAATTTAAATAAAACAAAAGGTAATTCGTGTAATGAACCTGAGTTCGCTTTGGCATTATGGGTTTCAAGGTGCACAGAAAATTTATGAATTACCTTATAAGTTATATATAATCGAATCACTCCACACATCGAATACATTAAATAGTACCCTACGTTCGTATTCTACACATCGACTAATTCTATTATTTTTATTTATTTACAGAAAGCAGATCCAGCTCTCTGGGAGCAGTTGCATTAAGGCAATCTATGCTCACAGATTCGAAGTCATTTTGCCTAAATAAAACAGCACCTACATCTCCGATCGATTCTCATCTATCGTCGGTGCAAAATAAAACCAATATATTTTTAAACGAAGTCATGACCTATCAAAGCAGTCCTGAAAAAATAGAACCGAAAAAATCGCCAGAAAAAGCAAAACCTACCGTTGCGGAGAAAAAAGAAATACCTTTGGAAAGTTGTAATTCTTTACATACGCCCGAAAAACTTCGTAAACAAAAAGAAGTCAGCAATAGCGATAATAGTTTAAATCAGGTACAATGTTGCACCAAACGAAACCCTCTTAAATCTAAATCGAGAAAATCTTCCTGTCGTGTTTGTTGAGCGAAGTGTAACGAATATTTAAAAAAAAAAAAAATTGCATCTAGTCATTGCCATAAAATTTAAGTTCGGAAGTTACATTTTTAGAACATTAGAGACGCTTTTAGAGCAGATTTTTTTTTCTTCTTAAGTAAATAAAAAACTGCTCGTGATATTTGAGCGAAAATTGACTTTCCGAGTATTGTAAGCGAATTATTTATGTTGGAAAATGTTAAAGATCGCCAAAAATCTTCAATTAGTCTTGTTTGTTTTGTTTTTAAAAATTTTGTATGTACATATCGAAATAAGTACCTATTTACTAAACAAAAATGTGTGATTGCAATGCGCTTTGAGATAGGATTACGTTTGATATATTTTTAAATTTTGTTAACCTGCCATTGAAAAAAAAAAAAAAATTATTACCAAGAATTTATATAGTTCTTCCATCTATGAAATATTACTCGATATTTTACGCGGCGTAGATAATGTAACATCATTAAAATTTTGTTACTAATAAAATATTACACATTTAATTGCTAAAAAAGAATTTTTCCTGTTGTTGAATAATTTAATTTTGTTTATAGGGCAAACAGTAGTCCACAAGGTATTTCAGGTAATCTTGAGAAAACACGGATTGAAAGGAACCCAGATGTGGTGTCTATCGTAAGGTTTGAAAGAGTTGGATAGTATCTAGATTTTTAACTATTTTTGAAAAATGGTATTTGAATAATAATTTGAAAGTAGTGATTAAGCACAATTTTTACCTATCTTTCATTTTTAACGAGATGAAATTTTTTTAAATCGTGTTAAAAAAATTTATTTTAAGCATCAGCTTTTTCAAAAGGAAAAATAAACAAGAAGCGTTTACAGTATATCACATCACTGACCAAATTTGCTATTAATTTCAATTTTTTTTAAAAATGAAATGTAAAATGAAAATAATTTGCTTTTTCATGAAGTCTTGGCTCCTTGCAATAAAAAAGTGAACATGTGAGCGCTTCAGTCAGATGAATTTTGTTTTTGTTTTTCTTGGAAATCGGCAAATCTGGAAATAATTTTAGCTTTCTGATTCAATTTTTTAAACTTTAACAAACTGGATTAAAATTCGCTAATTTTCAAACATTTTTAAAAAATTGAAAAATGGACACGGAGGGGGAAGAGGGTTTAAAAATATTACTTAATGCATTTTTTCATTATGTTTCAAAAAACTATTCCCATGGAAATGAGCCAAATAAACTGTTTACTTATGATTCGTTTTTATCACTTTTTCAGGAGTTATAAACAGATATCCCAATATAAAAAATGAAGCATAAAAAAGCGATGAAAGGTCCCAAAAAATAAAAAATAAAAAACTGATTTTTAGGGTCTAAAATGAATGAAATATGACGATTTTTTTTTAGAAATGCATTTCTTCAATTTTTAACAAATTTATTTCGAAATATGTGAAATATGTCCATTTTTGAATGACCCTGAAAAATCGACCATGGGAGGTAAAATTAAAATACCATGCTTAATCACCTAAAATTAATGTCTCACCTCCATTTCAATTTCCTTCATAGTATTTCAGAAAATCTTGAAAAACACAAAAAGTGATATTTATAAAATATTCCTGAAAAAAATATATATAATAAAAATTTGTTAACAACGATAATTTTGAATATAAAAGTGTAAGTAGTTCGATTTCTAGAAATAATTTTTCAAAAAGTTTTTTTTGATTTCTTGAAAATTTTTGAAAATTAGCGAACTTTGAGTCCGAAATTGAGGTGAAAACTAAAATTTTGACCACATCATTTGGAGATCATTTTGCAACTATTGTAACCTCATTTTTTGCAAAATTCCGAAAAAAGCAAAATTCAGTCCGAAGTTGGATCACCATATTGGTATAGAACCCATTACACATCCCTCTACTCCCCCCAGAGATTTTTCATTTTCATTATATTCTTTTGTACAGCTTTCTCCATCATTAGAAAAATGTTTTGAATAAATTGTTCATAAAATGAACAATATGCAGTTACTTTACCCCTTTTGACTGCTGTTTGAATTTTTTGGGTTCTCAATAAATATCCAAACACACAGAAATTTATTTTTCAAAGATGAACAAAATTAAAAAATTGCTTTTGAGAGACTTTAATAGATGAACAATGGCAATTTTAATAAAATTTTTTCTAAAAAAAAAGATTTTCCAATTTGTTGAGAATAAATTTTGGAAATACTATGAAAAATTATGTTCTTTAAATGTTCCTAAAAAATTGAAAGTTTACAGGGGAGAGGAGGGGAAATGTTAAAATTTAAATACTACACTTCGTTGTATACGTTTAAAGAATGGGATTATGGGTAATGTTATTCTGTTTTTCAAAAAACCGTTATAAAAAATGCAAACAGTTACATTTTTATAAATTTTAATTTTTCAAGTCAATAAAATTGTTTTGTCCTAAATTGAGGGGGGAGAAGTCGTGTCACAGAGCTCCAATTCAACATCACACGAGTTTCGTGTTTCTTGGTAATGATTTTATATATTTTTTAGCACTTATGTAGGTTCATTGTCACAGTGGGAAACATTTCCCACCATTATTACAATATTCCAATTTGATAACCAAGCATTTCGCTTGATTGTAGCTCCACCAACCTTGTGTTTATAAATACCATTTTAAAGTCATCTGATGGTAAATTTGATATAGAACAAGTTTCATAAGACCAATATTTGGGCAGTTGTAATCCAAAAACCTAATTGGGAGCTAGGACCTACAAACAGAAAAGCGCTAAACGTTCACACCGGGTTAGGGCATAAAAATTTACAGTTATAAGAAAATTAAGCATGCAGTCCAATTTTTTCTGAAGCGTCCAGACCTCCTCCCCCCCCTACTATATTTACTGGGTTATTCTATTCATGATGTTTATATTTTTTTAGTCTGGTTTTCTATATCATAACAAAATCCGTTTTGGGGTCCTAGAAGACCATTACGACCATTTTTGGGCACGTCAGATATTTATTTTTATTTTTATTTTTTTCCCCTTGAAACTAAAAATCATTTGCTCAGCTCGATATCGACCAAAATCAATCAAATTTGGGAAATAAGCTTTGAATGACGGCGAATTTGATATTCTGGAGTGGGGATGACCTCAGATCACAATTTAGTTGTGCCCAAATTTGGGGGAGAGGGTGCTGAGGGGCTAAAATTACGAAAATTGTTTCTTTTTAAACCAATAGATATACAATATAAATTTGCGCAACGTATCTGAAAATCAGTCTCCTGGATCAATTGGTAGGGGAGATATGAAAGTTTTTTCCCTTATTTATCTTGAAAAAAAAACTGTTCCTCCCATATCTCCCCTTCAAGTTGAGCTGGGAAGTTGAAATTTGGTATGTAAACTTGGTAGGGACTGTAAATGAACCTTTTGGGGGTTTTGACTTTTAGTTTTTTGGTCGGTTTTACTCATGCTTTTGAGTTCGTTTCTCGCATAACTCCCCTCCATTTTGAATAAATCTTTAACATTCTTTAAATTGAAATCCTAGACAATTTCTGCTCGTTATAAAATTCGTTAAAAATTTTTTTTTCAACGAAATGACTCATACAATTAAATTCATCTGCAGCAAAATACCTATTTAAACAATTTTTCAAAATTTTTATTCACGGAACAAATTATGCAAACAAAAAAAGTAACACGAAATCAAAATCGTACATAAATAACAAAACCTAGAAAAAGAATTAATAAAATAATTTAAGAAAGAAAAAAAAACTCAATAATTTAAAAAGTACCTAACTGAGAATATTTTCAATGGCCGTGATGAAAACCGTGTTTTTCCGAATCCGAATGACCTGACTTTTTACCATAATCGTCGTGATGGCTGTAATAAGATTCGTGGCCAGATTTTCCTTTATGTCCTTTATGATCTTGATCAAAGTGTCCTTTTTTATAGTGTCCCGAATTGCCCTTATGACCATGATCGAAAGCAGAATCGTGAAAGCCTCCGCTAGCTTTATGGCCGTGTTTTTTACCGTGATGCTTATCATAAGACCCGTGTTTATCAAGATAGCCGTGCTTATGAGCGTCGTCGTAAAATTTGTGCTCTTTTTTGTATTCGTCTTTGTGGAATATGTTATGATATCCGGAGGTTTTATGGCCTTTTTTGTGACCACCAGATTCGCCATATTTGGCGCCCTTTTCGCCATAGCCTTCCCCGTGATGTTCTCCGTATTTGTCTCCTTCATCGTGGTGAGATTTTTTGTAACCATGTTCATCCTCGTAGAAGCCTTTTTTACCTTCTTTACCGTGGTGCCCCATTTCACCTTCGTCAAAATCGTGATACTTTTTGTACCCTTTGTCGCCTTTTTCACCGTGCGAAGAATGATGATCTTCTTTGTACGATTCGCCGCCGCCTTTGGCAAATTTATGTTTTTCAGGTTTGTAGTGATAATCTCCGTGAGTGTACCGAGCGCTGTATTCGTTGAGATCTTCGCCTTCGAAATTTTCCACCGATGTGTTTATATCGGCCGGATTATGATAGCTGGTTTCCGTATTAAAACTAGATTTCGATTTTTTCTTAGGCTTTAAGTCGTATTTGACCGGCGCTTTATGACTATTGAATTGTACCTCTTGCGGATGAGGATATTTGTAAAGCGGAGCTACGTAAGCTTTCTTCGGATAAGCGAATTTGTCGTCTTCGAAGTACGGAGATTCTTCGTGTTCTTCGGATTCGTAATGGGTGACTGTGTGAGGGACATCGATATCCTCGGGTGTTTTATAATCATCGGTTTTATAATCATCGTGTTCTTCGGAAATTTCCGGTATTTCACCGGGTACGTTTTTGATATCGTAGTTTTCTATTTCTTCGGTCGATTTGTATTTATGAATGTTTGTAAGAATAGGAAAATCTTCCTCGGTTTCCGCATGCTGCTTTTTAGCCGGCGGTGGGATGTTTTTAAATGCTTCTTTGAAGATATCATCTTCATCGTCTTCGTTGTGCGATTCGAATGGTTTTGTTTTCTTCGTTAGTATTGGAAAAGTTTCTTTATGAGGTTGTTTTTTCACTATCGGAAAGTTTAGATCTGAAACAAATGGCGCGTTGACTATTAAACATTTTAATTAATATAAGTTATATGACGATATTTAAGATTACCGATATCTCTACTTTTTTCCCTTTCGTTTCCTTTGAAAGGTGAATTTTCTAAATGCGATTGAAATTGTTGCCGAGCGTACTATCGTTGCATGAATCAAAGAAGGTATTTCCTTTTTTTTTTTTTTTTTTTTTTTTTTTTTTTTTTTTTTTTTTCATTACAATTTTACTGTAATAAACGAAAGCTCGTGGGTAAAAGTAACTCAATGAAACATAGGTAAATATCATTGCCCGGAGCTCCAAGTTACAGAAACAAAAAACCATAAAACTTATCAAGATGAACGAGAAACTTTTGCTATTCTAGAAGCTACAGCACTGCAATTATAAGCAAGTTACTTGTGGGGGAGGGTCACTTTTACCAGTACATATGAAATTTTTGCTACAACTTTCGCTGGAAAATAGATTAGCACTTCACTTGTGTAACCTTGCAGCTGGAATATTATGCTCCTATCTATTCAACAAAGGTTAAATTGAAAAAAAATACCACCTTGCTGTGAGCAAAAATTGGACCTTTGGAAATTTACATTGGTTTTTTAGGTAAAATAATGTTTCATAAATATGAAAAAAAAAAACATCATAATGCATTACATTTTCAGCTTAATTTTCGGGAAATAAGGGACATGCACAGATTGTTCCATGCATTGAATAAATAAAAGACACAGTATGCAATGTGTTTTTTTGAACAGTTGTAGGGGTACTGTAGAATGCACAGATAGAAATTGGAAAAAACAGCTGAAGCCCTCGAAAGACACTTCTAAGACACTTAATTAACCTATATACCAAATTTCAACTTCTCAGCTTAATTTGGAAGGGAGATCTACACGTCACAAATGAGAGAACTAACCAAAAAACTACATTTTTAAAAGTTGGAATCCCCCCTCCTCAATAAAGCAAGTCCAAGATCGTTACTAAATTTAAATACCAAATTTCAACCTTCAAGCTCAATTTGGAAAGAGAATGTGTCAGAAATAATATTTTTTTAGGTTGAAAAGCATATATTCTCTATCAATGAACTCAAAAGACAATGATTTTATGAGATTTTTGCCTCTCACACCCTTCTTCTCCATGGGATATGACTAAACTTTGACCCGGGGCAAATCCCACTCAAAAATATCAAATCGACCGCCAATCTAAGCCTGCCGCTCAACTTTGGCCGATTTTGGTCAGTATCAAGCTTTGCAAATGATTTTTAATTGGAAGAGGGGCGGTGGTGAAATAAATAACCAACATGATCAAAATTGATCTTTTTGATCTCATAAAACCCGAAAACAGATTTCGTTGAAACTTCTCTCCTCCGAGTTTTCATTAACAATACGACATGGAAAATTATTCTCGTAAGAAGAACTGCCGAAGAAACTGCGTTTTCTGGGCTACGAGGAGTTGCAATGGAGCTCAAAAATCGTAACCCTCAAAATACACATCTCAGATTTCTACTAAATCTACATGCTAAATTTTAACTTCTTCGCTCAATTTACAGGGAAAATATGCGTGGTACTGACATATTTCAAAATCGAAAATTGGAACACCCCTTACCCTCCTCCTTATTACCCCTTTTGATTGACGAAGAATCAATTTTTGGATATGTAATACTATTTTATATTCTCTATCGATTGGTTTAAAAACGAACAATTTTTTCCATTTTAGTCTGTCAGCACCCTCTCCTCATCCTCCCAAATTTGGACACAACTAAATTTTAACCCAAGGTCATCCCCACTCACAAATATCAGATTTACCATCAATCTAAGAATACTGCCTAAATTTAAGTGTATTTGGTCGGCATCGAGCCGTGTAAATAAATTTTAGTTTGAAAGGAAGACGAAAATAAATATCTGATATGCCTAAAAATTGCCTAAACGTTTTTTTGGGACCCCAAAATAGATTTTGTTGATACTCCTCCTCCTTAATCCATCGAAGTGTGAATTGGCGGAATATTGAAACTTTATTTGTTCAGAATTTAAAATCGAATATTATTCTCCATCCCACCCTCATCATCATGGCATTTTTTTATTGGATGGTTTACTCTACATCTCTACTAGAAAATACAAGTAAATCAAATGATCAACTGCTAACCTTCTACCCTTTTGGAAAATCTCCTCTCTGTCTTCTCAAAACCATTACATCGTGTTGATCAATGATCATTCATGAGTATTAAAAAACGCATCACACTTCATTGTACCATATTTAAAAGAAAAACATTCTTTCCTGAAGTTAAAACTTTGAGCTTGAAACATCTTGATATATTCAGTCGTCTAAAAGATATATTTTTCCATTTTTTAAAATTTTTATGTAGGTTTAGGTACCTATTACTGGTTTAAACTACATATTCTGCGTCATGTTAATAGACTGATACAAGAAGGCCTATGCGACTAATTAAAGTCTGTAAATAGCACCCCAGTCAGCAGCCAGCTCATCCACTATTCGAGTCAAAAGATGCCATCTCTTGTGTCAGGATAGCCAACACATATTATACATGTATAGATGTCACCACATGATGTACTGGGTGTGCCTGGGTACACGCTACTTTTTCGGAAAAATTTTCTCTCCTAATGCTACAAAAATTCAAAGTAAATTTCTCATTTTCCAAAACAAATATTTCAATAAAATACTGAATAAAGCTAAACTTCACTCAAGTGGCAATTTCTTTTATTGACTGTCAAAAATATGAGGACCGACGCTTTTATGATTTTAAATCAATTTTTTTTAGCAGTCTGAGAAGACTGAAAAGGGAAGCGTGTTAACATTATCCCATTTAGAAAAAATTGCTCCAGGAGTAGAGGTTATTCACTATTGAACTGTAGTTTTGAGTAGTTATTCAGCACATATTAGTAGTATTTTAGTACTTGGTTTACTGCTAAACAGTAGTGTTTCATAATACAGTAGTAGTGTTTTAGTAGATATTTTTCAGTATTCAATGTTCCACTGACCAGAACTTTTCAGCAGTAATGAGATAATTTTATACTTTTAGAAAGAGTGTGTCACAAAAATATACATCTACTTCTACTTTATCATACTATTAATAATTCAAATGATCTCTCAGATATGGAAGGTAATAAATAGTATGTCCCAAATATAAACGTAGGTACATCCCCAGCAGTATTTATTCTTAGGAAGATGCATCATATACAAAATGATCAGTGCTAGTAATCAGAGTGTTCCTAGTTTGGTTTTGCCAGTGGTAATGCACTAGTACGACTACTGCTACTACTATTACAACTACATGGTGTAATTTTTGAGTAGTGATGTAACATTTCTAGTAACACAAATCGTCCAGTGATTTTTCACTACTACAGATTACACTCTACAGTAGTAGTATCCCGAGTAGTAAATACAACATTTTTGTACTATGGTTTGGTTGTGGGCAAGAGAGGAAGTTGGAGGGTTTAAAATCTCTCGCAAGACAAAAAAAATTGAATTTTCTGAAAAAATTATACTATCAAGACCAAAAATTTGGGTAAACTAGGAAACTTAAAACAAAAATAGTTTTCAATGATTAAAAATATAACTTTTTAAAAATTTTTACCCTTGCTTTGCGCAAGCATGCATACCAATTCAATTTTTATGCTCATGAGTATCGTAAATTTGAACTTGGCTCAGAGATGGCTCATCAAAAATAGTACGATTATAAATAAAATTCAAACCCCTCTCACTCTCTGCCTATTCAGAAAAACCGCACTAGAAGTTATGATTATTTACTACAGAACTGTAGTTTTGAGTGGTTATCCAGCACATATCAGTAGCAGCTTAGTACTTGGTTTACTACTAAACAGTAGCATTTCCTCATGCAGTAGTAGAGTTTTAGTGGATATTTACCACTATAAGTGATAATGTAATAGTCACTTACTACGTACAGTAATATTTTACTACTCAATGTCTCAGTTTTCAGAAGTGTGAGATACGTTTAATACTCTTAGAAGAAGTGTGTCGCAAAAATGTACATATAAGCTCTACTTTATCCCACCATTGATGACCCAAGTTCTGGGGCTTATATATGGAAGATAGCAGTGTATCCCAGTGATAAACGTTCATCTCAAGCAAAATTTACTGAGTTGTAATCGTGTTCAGAATCCCTAGTGATAGTTTTCAGTGTGGTTTCCTGGTGCAGGTTTGTTGGTGGTAATACCAAACTACTACAACATGGAGTGATTTTTGAGTAGCAAAGTAACTCAGATGAACCAGTGATTTTTCACTACTACAGATTACACTCTTCAACAGCACTGTTTGGGTGGAACAATCCCAAGTATGGACTTCTTTATATTAACGTTTTGAATTGCACATACAAAATGAATAAAACATGGAAGTCAAAGGGAGAAAATGACCCTAAGCTGCTACTAGGTCCATATTTTTAATCTGGTACAGATGGCATACATCAAGTTTCGGAAGCACCTACCTGAAAGGTTTGGTGACGCTTATGATATTATTGTAATATAATGTTTCCTCACTGCGATTGTTCTGGAGAAGTTGGTTTATTCCGAATATTCATGTCGTAGCTTTTAGTTACTTTCTACAATACCTACAAAGAATAGGCTTCATAGCTAGCTGAATCTTTATGATTCTAAGATCAGAAGGGAGTTTACAGCTTAGGCGCTAGTAATTTTCATTAATAGATCTCAAATCTATATTTCAAATGGTTTAAAAAAAGAAAACACCTGTGTCTACGTATGAAACATTCTATAAAAATCCATCACTATTTTCTTCTACATATTAACGTATGTAGTGTTCCGTAATAAGTACTTTTTTTTCTACACCACCGAATTACATTTCGAAAACTGGAATCTGCAGCGAAAAGAAGTTCATCCACCGATAGATAGTAGGTACCTAATGTTGATTACGTTTTAATCACACCAAAAGAATTTTACCTCTACCTGAATGAGCAGGTAATTACAATTAACAATAATAGGTACTTCACAAGAATCATATATAAACGTTACACATTTACATTAATCGAACGCTTCATAGATTAAGTATTTAACGAGTCAAAATCTCTTAAACCGGCATTTTAATCTAGAATGACCTAAAGCCAATGTGAGAAGAGAATTGAGTAATGGCCCTGGGACCTTGACTCGAAACAGAGTTGCTGGTTCACGCTGTTAATTGGTTAGTAATGGCACGGCAGTTTCAAAATCTTGTCGAAATAATTACTCGATTTGTTGGTGACGCCGCGCCAATGATACGTACGAGTATATGCGAGTCTTGCCAAGAATTGAACTAAGGTGTACTCTAAGAGTTCTGGTTCACTAAGCGTAGTTCTGTTTTGATTGTAGGTACCTCTGTCTCTAGCTAATTCTTTTTCGTTTTATTTTTCATATGCATCTATCTATCTATCTGTATGTAGGTACCTACGCGAAATCTCTCACAGACTGCAGAACCTTGCACCGTAATCTATTTGTTTTGTAATTCGTTTCGCGGATTTAAGCATTAATCAGTCGCGTATATACGCCAGCAGATGAATGCCCAATTGCCCATGGTCGCAAATTTACTTTTCAATGAGTAAAAGATTTTTTTTTTTTCACTACGAAAATTAATTATATACTCGAATTATCGATTTTCTATCTCTTTCATTCGGTCGTTTTCCGAAACCAACAAATGTTGCTAAATGCAATTTTCTTAGGTACATGTGTGTGTGTACATATACGTTTACGTATACCTATCTATATCATAGACTAGAAATAGGTAGGTAGTAGGTACCTACTTTTATATATAAATTACATAATAATACATCACCTATTGTGATACGTATAATTATTAAATTAGATACCTGGGTAATTTGTACATATTCCAAATAATTTTACCAACAAAAATTTCGCCGACAAAAAAAAAATTACCAAACTGTTAAAATCGAAATATCACGCAAGCGAATATCTCATTCAATTAAATATATATTATACAGTTTACATTTGGTACTGGTGTGGAAAAAAAAATCATAATCGCGAATACCAAATCGTAATATCTTAACCTATCCCAAATGTCCGTCAAATTTTGGCGAAAGAAAAAAAATTTAACAATTTGGAGAAGATTAGGTAGATACCCTTAAGCGAAACAATATAAATGTATGAGAAGTACGCGTAAGGTTATGGATATCATCACGGTGAATAACTCTTCCGCACGAGATGGATAACCTTGGAGAAAGTTTACGATCTTGACTAGACGCTATTTAATATTCGCTGGCTATTACGCTATACTACACTCCTTAAGTAATACTTACTTAAATTTAAAACGAGAGAATTTGAATAATTGATCGTTGATTGGTATAAGCGCAGCGTAATCGTAAACGTTTATGACGCCAGTTATGAAGCGATTCATGCTGACAAATGTCCGATAATTCGCTTTTGTCGATGGCGGTATTTCTTCTCACTCATTCGCAGGTACCTGTAGGTACCTCTACCTAGTGCCTACTATTATTGTGACGTTGAAAACGAGAGAAATTATTAATGTTCCACATACATCATGTAATTCAACAAACCTCCTAAGTTATGTTAGTGCTGTACGAAACGTGTTCGATATGTCACATTTTTTTTTTTTTTTCATCGTTTCATTTTTCGTACTCTTATGTTTTGGTTGATAGTTTGCAATAATGAGAGTAAATGATAGGTAATAGGAGCCAACCGGTGAATTATAGAGGTAACATGATTTTAAAACAATGACCGCGTGTCGACCGGCGCACTGCGGAGTTGGCGACTGGTTCCTTAATTTTCTTCGTCGTGATGTAATTTAAATACTTAATATCTATCTGATTTGAAAGTTTTTAACGTTGTTTCAAAAAAGTGAGAAAAAAAAATCTAGTAAAATAGGTCATTAACATCTCGTGTGAGATAACAGGTATAAGTACAGCAGACAACACCTATTTTTTAAACTATGCACGGTACCGATTGCAGATGATCGTTATTTTATTTCATTTTGAACGAATATTTCTTGAAAATATGAAGGATTCGAGATCAAAGATTAGATAGGTCATACACAATTTTTTAATTTTATTATGTTCGATAGATAGATATGGAAACGTAGGATAGATCATAATTTAGTATGCGGAGATAGAATTATACATTTTCACGAAATAATTAAATTGCTCCTAATTGCGAGGCATATAGTGCAAATCTTCTAAATATTTAAAACTCTTGCTGCAGTAGCGTAAAACCAGAAAATAAATAATGAGTGGGCCAAATACAGGCTCAAAAAATTTTTGGTCGCCAAACAAATTAACTTCATGAGTGTGGAGAAGGTGTGGTGAGAATAAATGAATACTTCAAATTCTTTAATTTTTTTTTCTGCCTTTACTGCGACTAAGGCCAGAGGCGTATCGGAAGAAAGGAATTATTTAGAGGAGGGATTTTAGACCAGTTTTTATAATGTGAAAATACAAACGATATTCAAAACCACAAATCGTCCACTTTTCGATAGCATCGAGTCCAAATCACAATCCAACACATCTTTAAAGACTGTCCAAAATATCGCGACTTGAGAAATAAATTTAAATTATCAGCGTCATTACCTGACTTACCAAATGATGATTCAGAGACTATGGCCAATTTTTTCAAATTTCTTCGCTCAAGCAACCCGTTAGGTCAACTGTAACCGTTTAACCGATTGTGCCTCCGGCCTTTGTCGCAGTAAAGGCACGTTAATGGAAAAAAGTAAAACAGGATGTAAAAACTGCATTTTCAGAAATACTCGAGTAATTTATGTCATTTTTTTGGTCTTAATAGGCCAATTCTCTCAGAAAATTCACATTTTTTTCGTCCGGTTGTTTCATTTTTTAGTTCACAAAACTGTCAAAATTCACGGGTAGTAAGCCCGTGCGTAGGATTGGTCCAAGGGAAGGCTTTGAGATTTCAATTTCAATTTTTAACACTCACAAATTACAAAAATTGATATTACGTGAAAAAAATACTTGTCCTGACACAGCGAAGGTGAACATTTTGAAAAAAATTCTATTTTTAATCATCGAAACTGCATTTTCAGAAATACTCAAGTAATTTGTATAATTTTTTGAACACGATAGGCAAATCTTGTAGGAAAAGTCGTATTCTTTTCGTCCATGATAGAGGTTTCAACCATCCCCCTCCCCCCTTTGCTCATGTGTCTGGACGATTTTGAAATTTTTGAGCAGGATTAAGGATGTTTTAAGCGGACAATCTTGCCTGAAACAATACAATTTTGAGCCTCAGGGCCTCCAAAACATTTTTTAACGCTCCTGACTAATCCATAGGCGGAGTTTGGTGATTTGATTTGGGAATACGAAGCCCCGAGGATGCTAAACAAAAAAAATGAAATGAATATTTACATTTGAGCTACTTAAAAATGTTTTTGTTGTGAGGGAGGAGGGTGATTGAAAACTTAATTTTTGGTGTGAAATGGAAATATATGAATGCGAAATGTTTTGGTTTCAATTTTGTAGGTTTTACAAAAAAAAAATAAATGTTTTTAGCAGAATCGTTTCTAAATGTTATTAATATTTCTATATTTTCATCAATTTTCATGATGTTCTGAACATTTTTTAAGAATTCAATTGATTTTAAATTTTTTCCAGTCATTTGTTACGTATTTATCATACACTGAAAAACTTTTTGGTAGGGCCAATTCAACATCTGGAAAGAGGCGCTCTTTTTAAATCTGTCTATGGACTAACTAAGCTTGATGAAAATTGTTGAAAACGAGTCAACACTTCTTAGGTACAATTAGTAATTTGAAAAATATCGTTTTTTTTATTCTAACAACATCAAAATATTTGTTTAGAAAAATTCATTTCCACTGAGAATCGTTCATTTTCAATCGTACCAAAGACGAAATGAGTAAGGAGGTGAAATGAAGGGGAAAACAAGAAAGGTGAAATTTTCGCCCCACACTGACCATAAATATCGCCGAAAGGATGTGATAAAAAGTTTCAATCTTTTTACAATAATTTAAATATAGTTATAGATATCTCCTCCTTTTGTAATAGATAGCAGACGCACCCAAAAATTGTTCAGGGAAGAAGCTAAACTTGAAGTCAGGAGCACATCGAGGGCAAAATTTTGAAAAAATAATATTATTATCCATAAAAAGTGCATTTCTCAGAGTTTGGGTTTAACATTTTGAAGTCTCATTAATAATGTGACGGGCTTTCAACAGTTTGAGTATTGAATTTAGCGTAAATGTAAAACACTGATGGGGGAAACTTTAGCTCTCGTATCCACCCCGTATGATGTGCCACTGCAATAGATTCAAAATGAAACTGATAAAACTTTTATTTTTCTTCCCTGTAAGATCTCGAAAATAGAATCTATACTTTTACTAGGCAGCTAAAAATCATTAATGAAAATAAGGCCCCTACAAATGTTTAACTATTACCGTCTCCATAAATATTTTCATCGAAATTTAGTAATGAATGACTTTTACAGTAAAAATAGAATAATGAAATTTTCAGACTCCAGAGGTACACCACGCCGAAGAACATTGAATTATTTATTGAAAAAATTGTGTACTCTCTTCATTATTGAAGTATTTCCAAAAATGCAATTTTTGATAATTTTAAACATCATTTTTTCACCACTTTGCTCGAATATATGAAGACTGCCTTTTACCAAAAATATTACATTTTACAGTATTAATGAGTATTGAAAATTTGAATCCAGCTCTGAGGTATTCCACAAAAACAGTCTTAGGATTTTAAAAAAGCTCAACATCCCTCATCTCCTTCTCCCTTGAAATAGTCCTCCTACGTACCTACCTTACACATTTGGCACTCTGTGTGAGCTACAGTTTCTTTAATTCTTAAAAATAAATAAAGTAAAATTTCCTTATCGACAAAAGAACATTATTTGTTAAACAAAGGTAATGGACTTGAGTATTCCTCTTCTTTTCCTTTAACCCAGTTAAATTTTCTCATCTGAGCTGTACACTTTATGAGAACTGCAGGGTAATAGTGTACTGGTGCAAAAAGGGGATCGGAAGGCCAAGTGAACATAGGGGCTCATAACTGTTTTGGGATAAATACTAAAGAAGTGTAGAAAAACTGAAAAAAATTATATTGACTTGGTAACAAATTAATGATTCAAAAGACCCAACGGAAGGGAGTCCCGAATGGTGATCGCATAACAGAACTTCACCCAGTTCACCATTGGCTCCAGGCTTTATCAACATTTAATACAGAATTTACTAACTCTAATTATTCTTCATCTTTAATTTTGTAAATCCCTGAATGAGAAGATTCAAAATGCAGGATGACTGTACTCGTATTGAAATACTTAGGGTGCTTGGAATATATTTCTTCCTCGTTATCAAAAAAAATTGAGCTCATCGTGAAGTTAGTTTTTTTGAATCACTTTAAAAACAATTCTACTCATGGTTTAGTCAAAAACCTATTTATGCTTGAGGAATTTTGAAACTTTTCGAGGGATCAAAATTAAAAATTCGGGACATTTTAAAATTTCAAAAGTCTATTACCAATTTTTCAAGGAATTTTTAGACGAGATATGTGAAATACAAACTCGAAAAACATCAAAACAGTTTGAAAAACTACGTTGTGGAGGAGGGGGGAAGAATGGTCAATGAAAATGAAAAGTTGAAACTTCTGAAAGGCATATCTCGTACACCTACTAAGAGAGAGGGAGAAGAGGAGGGGGATAAGCAAAAACCAAAAACGAAAAACCTGTAAAACTTGCGTCCTAAAAAATTTTTTTTGGAGCCGGAAAGTCCAAACCTTTAAAGGATATCTCCGGAGGAGCGGGCACGTTCTAAAGCTGCATAATTAAATGGCTCGAGTGAGCAACAGGCCTTAACCTCACCACATACAGTCCTCATTTATTTTATTTTCTCAGTTTATTAATGTAATTTCAGAAGATATATTAAAATTTTCTAAATAAAGATAATTGAAAATTTTTTTTCATCAACGGCAAAATTATGAACTAAAAATTTTTAAAATCACGGATACAATTTCATCTGATGAAAGAGTGTCGCACAGGTACAAGAGCCAGTGGTATGAAATCCAGAAAATGAGGGCAAAATACCCCCCTCCATCAGCAATTTTTTCAAAAAATATTTCTAGCAAATCTCTTTGCTCTTTTCAAAACAAAAGATGAGGACAAAGAAGGGATATGGATATTGTGATAGTAAGAATTCATCTTACTTCCTTCAGGTATATCTAGAAAATCTGCTTTTAATAATAAAAGAAGAGAAGTTCAGAGATAGAAACAAAGGAAGTGAGTTTAGTGATTTCATTCCAGTTTTTAGACATTCAAATAAAATTTTATATTGCTTTGTAGCGTTGAATTATCACTGATCGAGGAACAAGAGGAGACCTCAAAATTTGTATCAGTGGAACTGGCTCCAGAGGCGAAGATCATTTCAAATGGTTTCAGGAGTCGATGACGGAAGTGAAGTAATAATTAGTTCTTCAAAAAGGGAAGTTGCGAGATAAGCATAGGTAAAGGTAAAGGAGGCATGTGTGAACTTAAGATGACTGAAATGTCCGCCTATCCAAGTGTTTTCAAAAAAATTTAATATGAGATAACTTGTAAGACTGAAAACAATCAAACGTCATATTTGGAGATTAGACCATTTCTCTTGGTTTTCTCAAAATAGTTTCAGATTTTACAAATAGATAAAGGTACATGGATACTGAAATTTCTGTTTTTTTCGTCACCCTTTTGATCTTGTTTTTTCTTTTGGAAAAATAGGAGCTGACATAGCTCCATTCTCCTATTGACCCATGCCTACCTAAGGAGATGAGTTTCTTAACTCATCGAGGCATTGTAAAATTTTCAGATATCCGCCATATATACCTAATTAAGTAAAATTATCTACCTGTGATTTAAAAAATGTTGACTGTAGATAGTCTATCTTTTATAGACTAACGTATATTCACAATTAAGCATGTTTTCTTATGGTGAGTACATAAGTACAATAAAATAATGTAATCTGGAATCAGAGTACTTATCAGAGCTTACATAGTAAGTTGAATGAAATTAAAAAACTAGATATACCTTTGACTAATTAATTACGTATAATTTGCAAGCAAATGACGAATCTGCATTAATCGTGATAAAAAAGCCTCATTATATTATCACCTAATGATTGAGGTTTACATTATTCAGTAATGGTTTTGCATTTTAATCATCGCATCGCCTAATTTTGCAAAAAAGAATGAAAAAAAAAATCAACAGAAACACTTTTCGTAATCAGCTAATCATCCAAACTAAGTAGCTACCTAATTTTTTCCCCGACCAAATTACCATAAACCGAATCATCGTTACAGTTAAGTAGTTTTAATTAAATATCGTGCCAGAAAAAACCTGCACACCTATAAACTCACCCATATGTTTATTAGACGGAGAGAAAAAAAATTCAATTAACATTCACACATTTACTTTGTTCATCAAACGCGTGAAAATAGCACGAACTCATTTAGTTAGGTACCTTTAATATTACCAACATTTACATGTACTTATTTTAAGCAAGTACCAACCTACGTACCTAAATTGCACCCTATAAACGAGAGAATGCAGTAGCGTTAAACTTATTAACTAAAAAAAACCGCAAATAATACCGCAGATTATCAAAGCGGAAGAATATACCTAAAATGAACGTTAAATGGAGCAACGTAATAAAGATAGACCTACATTTCTTATAATAAAGCAATGCACTCGTAATTTGAAATAAAAATCAATGTACGTAATTTTTTTTTTTTTCTTCACTTTAACACATTTTTTAGTCTACTTTCGTTTCCAATCCTTGTAACTTTAAACATCAATATTACGTAAAATTTATAATATTTTTTCGTTTTCTTCGCGTTTGAAAAAAGTTTTTCAAACTTCGCTTTTCGTATTGTTTTCACATATTTTTTTCCTCTTTTTCTTCTTCTTCGGCTTTTTCGAGTTTTCTATACCGTTTTATAAATTCTGTTTATGTGTACGAACCTGCCATGAAATTTCAGCCGAATTTTGTTAAAGTTTAACGATTATTTTCAAGTTTATTTTGGCCTGCATCCTTTTTGTTTTTTTTTCACTTACTTGTCGGCGACTTCTTTTTATTTACTTAAGAATAATGATTTTTGTGTATTTTTTTTTTTTTAATAGCAAATAAATGATCTTGACATTTTAGAGCTGCTAATTACAAATTAAGTTTTCCATATTTCTGTATAAATTATGTAGAAGTTGGGGTGAAGCAGGGGGGGGGGGTTCCCATCTTCTGTGTTGAATGTAGAATCATTTGTCCACACGAGTAAAAAAATATATTTGTTTAAAATGACGAATAAAAGGGTACCTACCGAAAATTTTCACGAATAAAACAAAATAATAAATTCGCATTGTTGAAGACCAAATTTAAAGAATCATTCATACAAAACATCGTCACTCGAGGTTTAACAACGTTTGTCATTTCCTTAAAAAAGTTACAAAATCAAACAAGAACGAAAGGAGGCTTTCAACTTGGCACCATAGCACCGAAGAATTCAACTTAAAATGGATTATATAACGTCAGTTCAACTTTTTTTGGATATTCAAGTAAAAAAAGCACAAACACTGGAAGTAAAAAAAAGTTTCTTATAAATATTTTTCTTGTAGGTAATTTTTAAAAAAGATTTTTTTTCGACAATAACTACCATTGAAAAGTTTCAGTCCTTATGGACCTTTCCAACTCGTTTTTCTTTTATCAATTTTTCCCTCGAAATCTGTTCTTTTTTTATTTTCGAAAACATCGCGAAAAACATATTTAATTTTATTGTTTGATGTGAGCAATTAGGTGGATATCTGTGTGGCTACCTTTTGAGTAATTTTTTCAACTTTTAATTATTTTACACGAGATTTTTAACTGATTAAGCCGCGGCTCTTTCAAGTTTATTAGATGTATACCAACTGAAAGTAATTTTAATTTAAAAAAAATTAGCTGTGGAATAATTTTTACAGCGTAGGTTTTATAATTTTTAACATTTCATTTTTATTTCTTTTCTTTTATCCCTCACGCTTTCTATGTGTTTCTTAAGACTTTCTTAGTCTCTGAAAGTTATTTTTTTTATTAGGTACCTAACCGTTTCCAAAGTTCGTAAAAAATAATTAAAAATTTTCATTTTACATTCACTTTTCTTCAAGTTTTATTCGGTAATTAATTTTTTTTAACAGAAATGCCTTGAAATATAGAGTATAGAAAGTTCATAAGATAAGCAAAAGAGAAAGAAGGGAGGGGTGTTGGAAAAACATATAATAAATGATCCACTAAACCACGAATTTACAATGAATTTATTGATGTGATTGGTTGATTGATAAAATTGGAAATTTTTCATTTAACAATGGTGTAGTAAAGAACAATTACTGTGCACTTTACAATCCCTTCTACCTCTTCTGATCAGTTACCTTTAAATTTTGATAAAATGATTTTTAAATATTTCTTTGTAACGTAGGTGTAGTTAGGTATAGTGGAAAGACCAGTAGGGTCTCAAAGCTGGAAGAGAAAGGTTCAGTTTTTTTCATACAAAGCGATGAAAAGTATTTTTTTGGCACAAAAAAACACTGCTTTCCTAAATT
The DNA here is from genome assembly GCA_900060175.1 of Ferrisia virgata. Taxonomy (NCBI): domain Eukaryota; kingdom Metazoa; phylum Arthropoda; class Insecta; order Hemiptera; family Pseudococcidae; genus Ferrisia; species Ferrisia virgata. The sequence continues at coordinate 24,394 of FIZR01011886.1, forward strand.
TGAACTCACAGTTGTACTGAGAATGAAATTTTGAGTGTTCTACACCAGCCCCACCCATATGTGGTTGAGGGGATGGTATGGAAATGGTACCAGTCGTTTATGGTTCGTCTGTGCTCAACATCTTCATCCTCTTAAAAAATGCAAAAAATTGACCAATAACATGAAAAAAAATTTACCTACTTTTCCCTTTTAGGGAAAAATTCTAGACATAGTCATGTTAACATTTTAACATAATATGCAAAAATCACTCATAATCAGGTTTTATAGCGAGTTTTTGATTGAAAACTTAAATCAGAATCGTTTACTCTTCTCTTCTCTCTATTTTGGCATTTTTATTTTATTTTTTCCTAGCAAATATCAATTAAATAAAGATCACATAATTATTCATCATCGCGAATTTTTGATCAAAAACTTCAAATCAAACAAAAATCAATAACTTTTTTATTTTTTAATTTTTTATTTTTCAAATTATTAATTTTTCAATTGTTATAATTATTTTATTTTTTATTATTTTAAACATTTTTTAAATAACATACTTAAAGTGCAAAATTCATCAATTTTTTTAAATTTTTAAATTTTAATGATTTATAAATTTTTTTGTTTGTGTAAAAGTCATCAATTTTTTAATTTTTCAATTTTTTTTTATTTATTAATTATTTTAATTTTTTAATTTTTTAGAATAACATTGCAACAAAAGGTGCAAAAATCATTTATAACCATCTTTCATCATGAGTTTTCATTCAAAAACTTCAAATCAAAAATCAAAAACATAACAAAGAAATGTTATGTACTTCAAAACGTTACATCAAAAATGTTACATCAAAAACCTAACGTTTTCTGAAACTAACCCAATGACTCTCAGCCTAAAGACATATCTATTGTCAAAAAAAAAATTAGACACTTTTTCCTTTCAAGGAAAAATTTTAGATCATTGATATGTAAAATATCCATGTCAACATTTTAACATTTAAGTACAAAAATCAGTCATAATCATCTTTCATCTACAGTTTTTGATCGAACTTCAAATCATAAATTAAAAACATCACATCAAAAACGTTTTTAATTTTTTCTCTTATTTTTAAAATTTTTTTGTGCTTTGATTTTCATTATTTTTATTTTTTTCAATTTTCAATTTTCTGAATTAAGACATATTCTTGTCAACATTTTAACATGAAATCTAAAAATCATTCATTATCATCTTTAATCGCGAGGTTATCAAACTGTCCCTCTCTTAAGACATATCCATGTCAGCATTTTAACATGAAGTTCAGAAATGATTGATACTGTTCTTTCATCGCGAGTTTTTGATCAAAAACTTCAAATCAAAAATGTAAAATGTTGAACTCCAGTCACAAGACATATCCATGTTAAAAGTTACGCTTTATCCAATATATCAGGTGGAAAAAATGAAGGTTTTCAGAGGTGTTTTGGACTGTAAATGCAAGTCTCCCCTCCGTACCACAAATACTTCAAAAATTGAAAAAAAAAATGATAACCTGGAAAAAATCAATAAAATAAATAAATTCACTGTGTTCAGCCGAGAAAGCAAAACTATACAACTGTATCCGCTCCTTTCTCCTTTCTCAACACAACAGGCCGCTTCTCTATACTTACATTCCAAAATCTAATGGAAAAATCCCTTCAAATCAATTCATTGGGAGATTTAGGCCACCCACTTTAAGGTTATCGAGAAAATTGCTTGCATTCACAATTGAAAATATTTTACATTAAAAAAAAAAGGTCTACTGGAACGTGTATTGTATTTCCATAGCGAAATATGATTTGTATTCACAAACTAGTCATTTAATATTAAACTCAAGGATTTATTAATTGCATCCCTGGAGGCTGTGTTCGTTGAATCTTCTATCTAAATGTAGCCATTTTCGACTATTAGCAAAATAAGCATCTTATGGGAGATGATACACCAACGAACACCTTGAACTTTATTAAATTGCTCGCATCCTTCCTATTTTACAATGAAGTATGATGTAATCATAATAAAGCATGTCGATGATTAATATTTTATATTTTGAAAATTCAAAACAATTGTATTTGTAGGTAGATAGTAGATACCAGTAAAATGATAGGTATAGATTTGGTAATGTTGTTGGCTGGGTTAAGTTTCCTAGATAATTTTCCAAAGTATCCAAAGTATTTGATTACATTTTTAGTTAAAGTAAATATTGTTTTAGAAGAGAATTTGTAGGTACTTCAATTTGCATTTGGTAAACTGATACTTTCATTGTAATAATATCTATGACATTTATTATTGTCTTAGGACCTAAACTTTATTTTTCCTTTATGAGTACGGTACCCACTTGAGAAAAAAAAGTAAGGTGAATGCAACTGTTTTGAAATCTTCGTAATTAATATTTAAAGTCGCTTTTCCACATCAATGGTGGTTTGGTGACCTACCAAACTCATTAAAAGCAAAATACGTTGGTTTAGGCAGGTATACATTTAAAAGAAAATTTATAAAAATAAAAGGAACAAAAATTGGATTAAATTAATTAATTAATTGCCTACTAATTATTTTGACTGAATACCTTCTTTCAATTGTAAAATATAAATTTATAATCGAATAAAAAAAAATAACATACTATCTTAGATGCATAAAAGTTGAATAAAATGATCACACTTTACCTGGTTTTTTCAAAACGCCATCTCCTCGTTCGATATTACCAGGTCCCAATTTTATGAAAATAGGCGGATTATCTCCATCACTTCTGAATATATATCCGGAAGCAGCCGAGCTCAGATCATTCTTAACGTTGGGTTTTTCTGGTAGTATTTTCTGTCCAGCAATATCTTCTTTACGATCATCGCAAAATACAGCACCGCACACAACAGTAATCGCGAACGCGTACACGACAATCGCGCGCATCATAAAATTCAATAAGAGAAAAAAATTACTATACGATCGATCATGCAGTAGACATTACGAAGTATGTAGCCCTACACAGGAAACTGAACTAAATGAGGAGTATTTCTTTTTATTTAATATCATTCCCCTCCTATATCACTTTACCGGTACCGCGAATATATCACAGGTAGGTTGGTCGCCGTTGCTGCCATAAAAGTAACCTTGTATACGAGCGAACCTCGGTACAATGGCAATTGAACGGTTCATCAAGATTAAAAATTTACCGCGCGATTTATCGCTATCCTTCCAAGAAATTATTTCTTAACGTGAAAAGTCCTGCTTAATGTAATTTCGAACATTTGACTCGGTTCGTTGAACATGATGGACTAGGAATTCCTGCACGGTGTTAATTATAGTGAACTTATACTTATAGGTTGGTGTATACCTGTAGCTTAAGCGCACAGGTATTTGACTTTGTTTTAGAAATTATAAAATAATGCTAGCATTTCTTTCGGAATGTTCGTTATTTTATTTTTATATTTACAGCTGCGAAAGTTTAGTTTGATTTGTTTCAAAGTTGAGACAATCAATTTAAAAACAATTTTGGCGCCTTTCTCTTAAAGAAAAAATTCTAAATGAAGGATATATAACATATCATTGTCAACATTTCAACATACGAGTATAATGCAATCATCACAAGTTTTCAAAAAAAAACTTCACATCAAAAAATTTCATTTTTTTATTTTTTTTATTGTTTAATTATTTTGATTGTTTAATTTTTTTGATTTCTTTATTCTTCTTTTTGTTATTTTTCATTTTTCTTTGTTTTTTAATTTTTTAATTTTTTAACTTGATTTTTCAATTTTTTTCATTTTTATATTTTTTTAATTAAGACATATCTAAGTTAACATTTTAACATAAAATGCAAAAGTCATTTGTAATCATCTTTCATGGCGAGTTTTTGATCAAAAACTTCAAATCAAAAATCAAACATGTTGCATCAATCCGATATTTGGAAAACGTTGGTTCAGGTGTATATTAAATTTTGTTATTCCACGGTGCCTAATTGAGAAACAATAACAACAAATGTAGTTTGATTTTTTAAATAATTTAAGTTCTAGCGGCTCTGGTTAAAAAGTTGATTTTTTTTTTTAAATTACCTCAGATTTTCAGAAAAAAATTCAGGTTCAAATAATGGAACAAACTCAAAAAATAAGAAAAAATGACCAAAACCCCACTTTTATGGGGCTGTGAGGTGGTAAAATGGAGCTGAAAGGTCGAGACCCCCTCCTCCCTAAATGTACATAACGTAATTTCAAGTTCTTAGCTCAATTTTCAAGGTTGTTATGCGAGGAACAAACTCAAAACTCAAAAAATGAGAAAACCAGTCCAAAAACCACTTTTATGGGGCTGTGAGGCAGTGAAATGGAGCTGAAAGGTCGAGACCCTCAAAAGGCACATCTACGGCCCCAGCTAAGTATGCATACCAGATTTCAACTCCTGGCTCAATTTGGTGCAGAGATTGGAGAGGAACAGCTGTTTTTCAAGGGTCAAAAAGGGGGGAAAATCTCATACCTTCCCTCTTAATTGTTTTAGGAGGTTGATTTCTGGATATGTTATGCAACTTTTGATTCCCTATCAATTGGCTTAAAAAAGGACAATTTCCGCATTTTTGTCTCCTCAGCATTCCCTCCCCCAATTGGAGCATAACTGAATTTTGACCTAAGTTTATCCTCACTCATATATATCTTATCCGCTGCCAAACTGAACTGATTGATCAAATTTGAGCGATTTTAGTATGTACCCAGTAGAGTAAATAATTTTAATATCGGGGAGCAGGCATGCCTAAAATTGTCTTAATAGTCTTACAGGACCCCAAAACGATTTTGTTAATACCCTCTCATATGTTGCCTCCTTCTCTGTCACCGTTTAGACCTCCAATAAACCTCCCTGAATGCAATACTGCGGATCAAACAGTGTTGTTCTGTTTTGACATCCAGATCCACATTGCACAGTTTTTGATAGGGGTAGAGCAAACACCTTGTTAGATTTGTTGTTGCACAGGAACTACTGGATAGAATTAAACCCGGTTAGCGGTAAATTATTAAGAAATGAATGGACTACAACCCTACATGTTTGCCAAATCGTTAATATGAACGGTTTCGGCCACACGAGCATCACTGACAGTTGTTATAGAATACTCTATGTATGTATTTAAAACTACTGGATACAGAAGCCTACTAAATGGGGAGGGGGCACAGTGGTACTGTAAAATATTTAGCGCGCCAAAAGTCAGAAAAGTTGAACTACTCAGCCTCAACAAAATATTGCCCCTGTTGCGTTTTATAACCTTGAATGCATCTCATTGTTATAATGATGTTTGGAAAATAGTGGTTAACAACCCAACATTGTTCTCCATCTAGAGGTTTTTTTCAAACACATGCTGTTGTAAAAAGAAATGCGATTATAAAATATCTGTTCATCTGATTTTATAGTATTTTTAATGGTCAATTCAGATTTGTATTAGTTTTTAATTTTCGAATGATTGCATGACGAATATTTTGAATTTAAAGTAAGTACTTCTTCAAATTTTACTAAACATATTTTTAGATGTACAAAAAAAGTTTCAACCTGTGTCAGAGTTCTTTCTATGCAGATTTGTTGGCTATGTAATGTTTTTTCTCATATCAGTTTTACTTTTTGCAACAACTTGCACGTTTGCTTAAAATTAGCCATGATTTGATCAAGAACGATGCTTAAAAATCCAAAATGTGTTCCTGCGAAACAATACTCACATTTTGAATGGGGAAGTACAAGAAATCAATTTAAAAGTATTGAAATTTTTATTCCAATATTTTCTAATGTTTACAATCATTTTGCGACCCATCATACCAAATATTTTGTAAAATTTTCCCTCTTACTTTGCTTGGGTTGTATCTATACAATTACATTTTCTAACACATCAAAGGAAATTTAAATCCTGTAACTCTACCTTCTACCTACCAAAGTGGATCATACATTTTTGCCTCATGTTAAAATACACATGAAAATATTTAGGTATAGAGAAGAGACTTGTATCAAAACTAGTCGGTACTTGACTTACATGAGAATAAAGTCACATCCAAGGGAAGGAAATTTTGAACTTTGGCTTTCCTAGAAATTAGATCATGGCTTTAAAAAAAAAATGTCGAGGATACCTTAGGATTATGTTGATCTTCCTCGATTTTAAGCATCTTGTAACTGTAAAAAATCATATATTTATGACAGGTTATTATAAAAACTTTTTATGTATTCGCAAATACTGGAAAATTATAATACTTAAACTATGTACCCAGCCACCCACACTCCTATTCGCCTACACTGGCTTTACAACACCGAAAGAGTATTCTATAAACAAGTAGCTAAGTACACATAAGAACATCTTATATATATATATGTAAGTTAAAGACAAACTACATGTCAATTTCAATTATTTTCTTACGAAACAATGAACAACATTAAAATACCTACGAAACAACATACGGAATGAATCTGTGTTGGCTTTTACGATTTCGTTCATTCTTCAGGCTTGACATCAGCTGATGATATCTTCATTATAAATAGGCGCCTTATGTTTGAAAAACGTAATTTTAACATTTCTAAACATCTGTCAATTGATCAGGGTAGATATAAAGCGGATGCTTTTAAACTTTTGAACATAAAAATTTCCTAAAGCACCCTTGATAACCGAGTTTCTCATTTTTAAGCCAAATTATACTTTTAAAGTTTTCGAAAAAGATTAATTCCACCTTTTTGTACGTTTACGACTTTGCGCAATATCAACTAAATTCACCAGTCAGAAATTAATTGAAGAAAACTTTTTTTCTCTCTCTCTTCTTTAGAATCGTCGTTTGAAAACTACTGCGAAGGCTTCCAGGTACCTACGAAATTTTTAATGCTCTTTTAGTAATGATGTGAAAATTTAAAAGGAATACCTACCTACTTAGAGGGTATACACAGTGAGCCGATACGATACGATGGTAAAAAGAATATTTCGTACAGTTGGCGTTTTCTGTTGCATAGTCAACTTTTGAACGAATTACCTACCTACTTATACACGTAAGTAAGAAGGCAGGTAAGAAAAAATTCTCAATCTTATGGAATACGCGATACATATAGATTTTTAATACGTGACCGGTTATGGGTTTCCATTGTAGGAGGATAATACTTAAACGAGGCCTATATTTGGATAATTTATCATGTTCTTTTCATGCGGCCCGGCGCGCCGGCAAATATGGACACGATTACTTATTGAAATTTTAAGTAAATGAGAAGAGTTTGGATTTAAACAATAAGTATACACATTAAGACGAAGAGCATTTAACAACTCTTAAGTTTCTATAATTAATTCAAGTCTAAAACTTTCTAAGTTATAGAGGCAATTTTGACTTTTTAACGAGTTTTCACTTGTTTATCCGAAATTACCCGTGAAATATATATCTATATATGTTCTGTGCAGTGTGTACTAACTTACTTCCCGCCAATAAAGTAGCTACTTATAGCAACAGACAGACCGATATAATTTGTACGTACCATCAAATACCGCAAGATATAATTTTATTACGTGTTAGAATGTATTTTAATAGAATATAAATTACTTCTACAATGTACTATAAGAATACCTTTACCTACCTGTACTGTATGTCTACTTAACGTTATGTTATTTTACATAATATTTTTGAGGAAGAAAAACGTACAAGATGTGTACCGACAAATTAGGCCTACAATAAATTCGTCGCCAAGGATCCGGTCTTACTTTTTATAAAAAAGAAAATTAAACGACTAATATGCTCGCATAAATCAGTTCTTTAAAAACATCATAATGAAATTCTTATTTACACATACTAAATTCGATTATACCTATTCCATCTGCACGAAAGCCTGTTATTGTAAACGTACCCAAGTAAACACATAAAAATAAACATATATCAACCTATTCAAAACATCGCCATTTACCACAAACTCTAAAGAGTTTTCTTTTCGCATCGTGAATAGTATAAAAAGAAGGGAAAAGCTGTAATAAGATTATTCATTACATAATAGAAACATTGTCATTAGAGACGATTTGATGTGAAGGAAAAACTTAATAATATTACGTTGTTATATTACATATATTAGTCTAGTCAAATCAACGCAAAAGGTGATGAATTAACGGAAAAATTTATGCCTAAATTTTTTTCCCCCGGGATTGTGTTACACCTCCTCCTGAATAACTTATCCAAAATTGGCCAAAATCGGACTGGTGCTTTGTCCCCAATATCTCCATTTGTGCCCCAAAAACAGGTGTTTTTTTACCAATAACTTTGTCTAACTTTGTTCCTAAACGCGATAGAGAAAAAAAGTCGGATCAAAAAATGTAGCTGGTCAAATTTTCGATAAAAAAGGTTCCTGCATATTTTTTTGAAAATCGATTGAAACACTTTAAAATCAATTTTGAACTAAAGGCTATGTTGCCTCATGTTAAAGAAATAATTATTGTTTAAATGAAGGCACAATATGCATGTGATATTTTAAAATTAAGTTTATAAAGTAGATTTTTTCTCATCATAGTTTTCACAACTATTTAACTCTGGATCATCGATATTCTCTTCTGATTCAACATCAGATCGGCTATGGGCGATGAAATTTGAAATAATACATTTAACCATCTAAAATTGATGTCTTACATTCATTTCGGGGAAGGGGGAGGGGTTCTCCAAAACATTTCCGTCATATTTTTCCAGAAAATCTTAAAAAAACGCAACAGGTGACATTTTTGAAAAATCTTTAAAAAAAAGTGGGTAATGATGAGAACTTTCTACCAACGATAATTTTGAGTTAAAATATGGGTAATAACTCCATTTTTAAAAATAAATTTTCAAAAAAAAAAATTTTTTTCGATTTTTTGAAAATTTTAGAACTTGAAGTAAGTTGGACAGATTGAAAAAATTGAGTTAGAAAGCTGAAATTTTCACCATATCATTTTCAAGTCATTTTTCAACTATTGTGTCACCACAGTTTGCAGATTTCCAAATAAAGCAAAATTTGGCCCACTCCGTGTTTAGGTATGTTGAAAGAGAATTGAGCTCGCGTGTTTACGAACGTTGGCCGCTGGCTCTCGGGAAGCGACAGAAGTAGTACGCGGAACATCACGTCAGCACATAACGCGTCATTTTCAAACTGACTTTAAAATGTTTCAATCGATTTTCGAAAAAAATATGTAATAACCTTTTTTATTGGAAATTTAACCAGCTATATTTTTTAATCCAACTTTTTTTCTCTATCTTATTTAGGAACAAAATTAAATGAAGTTATTGGTAAAAAACCTGTTTTTGAGGCAGAAATGAGGATATCGGAGACGGAACACCTGTCCGATTACAGCCAATTTTGGATTTGTTATTCAGGAGGTAATGTACTACAATCCTTCGAAAAAAATGTCGGACATGAATTGTTACGTTATTTAATGCTAATTTGACTGGATTACATGCTGTATGGGGTTTTAAGGTTTGAACCCGATCAAAAATTACAGAAAGCGAAAATTGCGTATATAGGTACCGTGGAGTATGTATTTCAATATTTCCAAACTCCTCTAAAATCCATGCATATTATCACCTCTTTTGAGGAGGGAGGGGAGTTTTCAAAAATTTGGTTTTTGGGCATTAACCTCAACTAACGCATTTATGAAAAAAGAAGTTAAAACTAAAGCTGGTTTTTACTTCTTCGACTTTTCCTCCCAGGAAGTTTATGGGAGAGGGAGGGGAGCTAATGTATGTAGAAATGAGTCACGTTCGAAAATTTCTCTGAGACACAAATAATTTTCAAAAATCATCTAATTCACTTTTAGGAGCAGTTGCTTTGCACAGTACTTCCCACTACAATGTAAAACAAGAAAAATGCGAGAACAACCACTTTTCTCGAATTGGCGGGAGGAGGGACGCAAGGCTCCGACTAAAAAAGTCGCAACTTTCTCCTAGCGTAGATTGGTTGCAATTAAAAATTTGAAAAATTGGTTCAAGCAAACGTTGTAGAGCATCAAAAGATGAACATTTTTGTTTTTTATTTTTTTTCATAGGTGGTCGTGGGAGAGGGGAGCAAAAAGAATACGAAAAAATTCTATTAGAAAATTCTCTCATTAATTGCATTATAGTAATGAGTCACAGACATGCATTTCAGCCAGTTAAAAGTCTAGTGAACTTCATTTTGAGGTTTTTGTAGACGCTGAATACGATTTTTACAGCAATTTCAACTCTAGACCCGAATTGGGCTTTTCATGGCTAGAAAAATGTCCGTATTTTAGTATTCTACAACTTTGGTTTCAACATTTTTTTCATAAATGCATTATTTGAAAAGTTATTGCCGAAAAACCAAATGTTGCGCCTCCCTTGCCCCCCCCCCCCCCACCGGTACCCCCCAACGAGGAGTCAAAATATACATGGATTTTAGGTAAGTTCGAGAACATGGTGAATCTCGTGCTACGAATTTTTTGATAATTTTAGCGGAACTAAAATGTTTGATCGAACTTGATAAAATTTATGCATAAACTCATTACACAATCTGTAATAGACAACTAGTTAAATATCGCTGTTATTGACCTGAATTTTATATTTGTGAATATTCATACATGAACTACTGGTCAAAGCGTGAAATTAAAACCGGCGAATCCAATATTAAATTAATTTCTTTTGTGTATTAGCCATGTATCTATGATAAAAAGAACGCGTCCTAAACGGTTTAAAATACGACTTTGACATTCTTCTTGTATTTATTTACATGTAAGTATATTAATAATTTAAATAATTATTATTTCGAAATATTTTCTATGTTTGCATTTTTCAATGAAAAAATATTTATAAGTAGGTAGGTAATATAATTCATCATCATTTTATTTTTTGAAGCAGGTATAGGTATAAATAACCGTACGACTTATGTGTAATATGGCTAGGTATACTATAGGTTTATCATTCGTAAATATTTTGATACTTATAGGCTAACACTATGGTATCTATAACCTGTAAGAATCATACTCGTACCATGTAAAAAATATTATATAATTTTTTCCAACGATCATAATCATCTATTGATTTACTTTCACCGTTTTACAAGTTTAAAATTAATTCATTGAATTGTTTAGTTTGAATGAAGGGCTGAACTTAGCCTATTTATGCAATGGGTCAGCTCAATGAGAATTTTTATATACGTAGCTAATATAAGTAGTGTTTATTGTTTTATTTTTATGTGATTGTTGTAAACGTAGTTTTAATAATCAATCAATGGATATCATTTTCTCACATGAAATTTACATTCAATCGATAGATAATAATTGTGTTTATTGTTCAGATTTGTATTATAAGATTAGTTAGGTAGGTATTGTAAACGTATCTTTTCTGTTTTGAAATAATAGAAGATACTTGCATACTCAACGTGTTGAGTAAAGCGTTTTGTTCAAAAACCTAAGTAATGAGATTTATTATAGACAGAATGGAGCCAGAATGATGAAAATTGTCTTGTATAAACTACGCATCTTACCAGATCAATTTTGAGCTATAAAATTGGAAAGGAAAGTACTCAAATTATCTGTGTACTAAAATTTTTAGCTTGATTTTCAATGTCATGTTGTCAAAGAAAACTAGGCTGTTATGGACTATCGACTTATAACAGATGCAGGGATGGAAAGTTAGCCGAAAGCTAAAGCCAAAAGTAAAAAAAAACGATTATTTTGTTTCCCTAAAAAGTTGGCTGAAAGCTTAGAAAAGCTAAAGCCAATGAAAATTTTATTTTTTTTCGGCTTAAAGTTCTATTCCTTAATTCTGTAGCGCATGAGCCATGATTATGATATGACCACAAATTCATGATGTAAAAGCATCAAATAAAAATAAATTTTGATCTAAGCTTAAAAGCAAAAGCTGAAAGTCGAAATTCGAAAGCTGAAAAAAGCTGAACGTCAAAAACCAATCATTGTGATCAAAACCGAAAATTGAAAGCCAAAGTTTTCTTTTTTTTCCTGTTAAGCTAACGCCAAAAACCCCTGGGCAGATGGTAACCCAATGAAATAGGGCAATACAAAAGTATTTCCTTTCTGATCAATTTGTTCGGCTTCGGTCTATAGAGTTGGGGTCGTTTCTGAGCTGAAGCCCACCTTCCCAATATTGAGCTAGCCCCCTCAAATTTTTTCGAGAAAATTTAATACTACATACGATAGTGTTGAATACACTTTTGATGACTTTTTTTTTCTTTTTGGAAAATGAAGGTAAAGGGCTCAAGCCCCTCCCCCCAATGTTTACCTATCTCCACCTATGTGGCGTATGTGGTACTTTGTCTCATACGTTGCATACTTCCCACACGAGTAGGAACTATTACGAATTTTGTACCTACAATAAGTAAAGCACTAAATTTTAAAGACTAAAATCATTTACTGGGATCGATATCAACCAAAATCAATCAAATTAGGCCAATAAGCTTAAATTTGGATCTGCTAGATGTAGATAAGTCTTTCGATCACTGGTTGAAAGTATTATAAAACACCCAAAATTCTGTATGAGCCTCGTAAGGAAAATGCCCCAAATCAGAGATCCCCTCCTCTCCCAACAGTCCATTTTAATTTTTATTGGAAAATAGCTCTACATTTTGAAAGCCGTATATTTTGATATCGAAGTTGAAAATTTTTGGATTTTATAAACCCCCTCCCTTTTCTTGGAGTTCATATTTTCAATTTTATTTTAAGAACCATATAGTTACTGAAATCTAAATGAACGCCCTTACATGCCTTTTTATTCAATAGTTTTCTTCATGACCCCTACCAAGTGTACATACCAAATTTCAACTTCGTAGCTCAGTTTAGAGAGTAGGTAGGGGAGGAACTGTTCCCTTCCAAGGTCAAAAACTGGAAATGAACTAGGAAGCTGATTTTTGGATATGTCGGACAACTTTGGAATTTCCATCGATTGGCTCAATGAGAAACATTTTTTGCGATTTTAGCTTCTCTCCTCTACACTTCCTCTCTCAAAATTTGGCAATAATTGAATTTTGACTCGAGGTCAGCCCTACTCAATGTATCGAGTTCGTCACCGATCGAAGCCTATTTACAAAAGTTGATTGATGATTTTTAATTTTGGGCAAAAAAATAAAATAAATAAATAAATATCTGACATGGTCAAAAATGATCGTAATGGTCTTCTAGAACCCCAAAACGGATTTCGTTGATAACGCCTCCCCCATCCGCCATACGTTGATAGACCGTAATAGCATGGTTTTCATTGACAATATGACATGGAAAATTTGTTTCGTAGAAGGACATAACTTTCGAAAATTTGGAAATTTAATAAAATTGGCTTTGGAAGAAAATAGGTATCTTAAACCTTCAATTCTGAATCATAAATAAATTTTACACCTTTCCCCCTTTGTTCCTTAACAAAATTCTGTTTACTTCGTTTGTCTAAAAAATTCGTTGCACTTAATTCGGTAAACTTTTTTGTAGCTCTATTATTTTTATAATTTGTGGTTGGTTTGGTATTCGTACCATTGCAAAGAACTCTAAAATTATGAAAAAGGTACTCGTACTAACGCACAAGTATTTATTGTCTCCAACTTGACCCTCTACTCCTAACCACTTCATCATGGCCAAAGAAATCCGCGAGCAACTGAATAATGCGTTATAAGTTGCCTATTTCGTATAACGAAGGAACAAATAATTCAATTCTCGTAGAACGAAACAACGAGATGATTGTTTCATTACTCCGTATCATAATGAGCACGTAGTGCTTACATTCTACGTTTTAAACTTTTTTTAAAAAATGAAATGCAATAAAAAAAATTGTATCGATTTTTGCATAGGCAATATCATGATACATAATATTCATTTCCTAACACTTTTAATCATGTTATCTAATTTCAATTTTAAGTTTCAAAAAATTTTTTCTAAAGAATATGAAATCTTTTTAATCACAAAAACACTTCTTCGTTCAATTTCTAAAGCAAATCGAAAAAAATCAAGCTTAAGGCTTAGGTATTTTTCAAAAGATTGAAAAAAAATCGACAACAAGCGTAAATAATTTATTTACAAATAAATAAATTAATAGCAATTCAATAAATATCGAAGCTCATTTTTAACATAAGTTATTGACTCGAAATTTGTTTAGTGATTCGCTGTAGGAATCAAAAAAACATATAATATTATTTTATCTACTGAAATTTTTCACTAGTAATGACTATTTAAATTAAAAAATGAATAAGAACCATCATTATGTATGCATTTTGCACTTACATAAATAATCAGTCCTATCACAGCAGTCAAAATAGGTGTATGGATATTTTGAAATTGTCTAGCCACTACTCTTCTTTTTGCTGAATCCCCATTTCTTATCTTCTTTATGTCCTCCTTTCTTCCCGTAGTCGGACTTGTGGCCCCATTTCTTCTTCTCACCACCTTCTTTCTTATGCCCTTTGTGTTCTTTGTGGTGTTTGCCTTTATGATGCTTGCCTTTCTTACCTTTGTGGCCTTCTTCGAACTTATGTTTCTTATGTCCCTTCTTGTATTTACCTCCTTTCTTGTGGCCATGTTTATGTTCATAGCCGCCGTGCTTCTTGTGATGTTTCTCATCGTGATGTTCGTCGTAAAAGTGTTTCTTTTTCTTATATTCGTCTAATTTGTGCACTTCGTGTTTACCTTTGGTACTGTGTCCTTTTTTGTAGCTTCCGTGATCTTCGTATTTATGTCCTTTTTCACCCTTTTCGCCTTTTTTGTGCTCTTTGTGATAGCCTCCTTCATCGTGTTTTTTCTTTTTATGGCCGCTCTCTTCTTTGAAATGTTTCTTTTTGTCGCCTTTTTTGTGATGCCCTTTTTTGCCTTTTTTATGCGAATGCTTGGATTTATATCCTTTGTCGGATTTTTTACCTTTTTTGGAAAAATGATCCGAATGATGTTTTTCGCCGCCGCCTTTTTTCCAATGTTTTTTCTTCTTAGATTCTGCTACTTGCGTATCAGCTACGGTATTTGCCGATACTTGATTAGTGGCTGCCGGAGCCAATTCTTTCACTTCCGACACTTGTTCCTGAACGGCACGTGCACATACTAACGAAATTACGTACAATAATAAAAACCACAGCAATAATTTACAATAAGACGATTTGAACATGATGAACGTTTGATTAGTTTACGACATAGTGATCCGCGATGACGCTATTTATAGACTTAAATGTTTGTTTTTAAAGGACAATTACCCCTTCTATACATGGGCGATAACCTCACAAGTAAGTATGCATGAACTGGAACAAGTCTTCGTTAACGGTAATATTTTGATGTCAAATCCTCCTCTCTGGATTAAACCAACAAGGAGTAGGATTAGATATCTTCGAATGTAAATGTTGTTAGATGCTTCATTGATTACTTTTGGCCCATTAATGGCTGCGCCGAAATTGCGAAATTATCAAATTAAAATAACGTTGGGACTCTTTCACTTGTTTACGGCGTCTGCTCGGTATTTAATGGATGGTTGATTAGGCCCAAGTTTTTTTCTTGTCACAATCTGTATTAAATAATATTCGTTGCGGATTATCGATGTTTACGCGCACCGCCAAACATCTAGGATAGTGTGGTTCGTAGAAATAGCATTAAATTTTGTAAAGTAAGTATATTCGGGGCCGAAGTATCTACTTACTCGTATAAGTGCATTATGGGGCGATGATTTGTGACGACCAAGCAGGAAATTTTTCTTTTTCTTGCGTTCGAATGATTTCACATTTTTAAAAACGTATTCTCAACTGCACATTTAGATTATGTATGTTTTTTTACGATGCTCTTGTAAAAAAAATTTGATATACATGGAGAAGAACTGAAACTAGAGGAATTATAAATAAAGTTGTTGAAGATAATACGTAAAATTTGATAAAACTAAATTTTCAGTTTCTCCATTTGAGATGTATTTTAGTACCTTCTATAGTTTCTAGCATGGATTAACTAAAGATAATAAACGACATTTTGTGAACATAAACAGGAAGGTGAATCATCGAATCAGCAATTATTGAAAGTAATTTTGTAGAATTCATCAAGAAACTTATTTAGTATTTACTTGAATGTAGATGCTGAGAAGTTACTTTGAAGTCGATCGCTACATTAACCAGGAATGTAGAAAGTTCTAAATTAAATAGTTCGATTCCAAAAATGGTAGTCTCTGATTAACAAAATATTAGAGGGGTAAAACTTCCTCACGTTCTATTCACTAGTAATGATGAAGATTAGATTTAAAATTGAACTAATCTCCTGGATGCCTGATTTTTAACTTGTTTCTACGTTTACTTCAGATTCAGATTTACTACATTCAAGTATATCCAACTTTAGTTGCTGTTTTATTTGTCCGGTAGATTTTGGAAAATCTTGCTCGTTAAATTTCAAGGAATGAGGAATCTTCAACTTAATAATGAATAACTTATTAATTTATTACCACCATTGATGTCACGGTAGGTATAGACGTATAAATGAAAGGAAAGGTGTTCGTTACAGTCTTTCAAATTTTTCATTGATTACTAGATTTTAGCCATAATTTGTCTATGATTTTTCAGGTAATATTCTATTATTCTCGTAGTCATAAATATTGTTTGGATTCACCTATGTGAGAAGTGAAACATACCTGAAATTTTCAATAACATCAATTCATCAATTTTGTTTTATTTTTCCTTTTTCGATTAATCAGAGGATTTTTTTTCATTATTTTTTTTTCAAATTTTCCTCAAAAATGAAAACACCTAAGTAAATGCACAACTATTTCCGATTGGAGCGCTAGTAAACTTGGCGTTTTATCAGTGATAACTGATAATTTTATCAAATTTTTTTTTTTTAATCAATGTTTGGAAAAACGTGTTTTACATTTTGATTTTTGATTGAATACCTTTGAATAATGTGAGTAATAAATGATTTTAGGTTTTTTGAGATTAGTTAGTTGAATCTAGCTGTCAAGAATAACTACAATTTTCCATCTCCGTTTCTGTTTTAGAGTAGATGACATTTGAGTTTCAACTTATCCAGACCAGAAGTTAGTCTTCTCAACCTCAAAGCTTATTTCGTGATTGAGTGAGCATCTAGCATCTAATTCTTAACATCAATCGATAAGTACGGTAAGTAAAACTATGTTTCTACCTTGTTTGATATACCTAATATACTTACTCAACTACTGATACATTTTTGAACTCTAGTTTCAAAAGTAATTATTTAGAAATGTGCGGTTTACTATACACTGCGTGATTCTCATTACTTTATTTGTGGTTTTACTCCATTACATAAATTAATTCTCTATCTATTGAAATATTTGTTTGTAAAACAGTAGCGTATTCTTACGTAATCGAGCTGCGCACACTTTTCGAAACGATTAAGTATAAAATACTTAATTGGTATTATTTTGCAAAAGTTTATTGATCCAGTTGAACCGTACAGTGAAGTAAATGAAAAATACTCTAGATATGGGAAGTCTAATAAAATAGAAATCTAACGAGTAAAAACGTCAAGGAAGAAGAACTGCTTCTTATAAACTTTTTATCGAAAGTTTTTTCAGCGTAAATTTCACACAAGTGCTTTCCTTCTTTTACAAACGAACAAAATAATTCAACATTTTTAACGCCACATTTACCATGCTTTTCGTGTCGTGGTCGTGGTCGTGGTCGTTTTAGCTTTATAACTCGATGAACAGAGGCCATCGCAGATTATTTGTATCGTTTATAGTCTTATCGACAACGTCTTCCAGTACTGTCTGCTCTCGTCGATTATGAATCTGTTTGATTGTAGAATGTGAAAATGAAATGAAATGCAATACGTTCTTCGGATGAAACTTTAGAAATTCCTTGTTTCAAAAGTTGATTGAAAATGAGATTTTGTACCAGTTACCTACGTGGCTACGTTTTATGTAGTATTTGAATGTTGATGTTACGTTTGTTACTTACAATTATTGTTTTATAATTTTCGGTAAACGCTTGATACTTTGGAACGAGTTGTATGAAGTAACAATTTTGAAAGTTAATTTTTAACGATTGAATTGTTGAAGATTGTTAATCGAAAGATGACGAGAATTACTCCAAGGTAAACTCGACTGATGTGAAGAAGTTCTTGAGGCTTCTTACCAAGAGAATCATCAATAAATGGTCATTTTGTTGCAAAAATCACGCTATTTAAGTATAACGGTTGATATTAATTTCAAACTTTGTCTAAATACATGTGAAAAGCTATAAATCATTGTAGCACAGGGTGACATTAAAACGAATATGGTCGTCATTTCGTTCGAGGGTACTGCTCCGTTTATTTTACTCTCGTATATAAAAGCTTACAGAATATTGTAGATTCCATTTTTGCTGTTCACAGTTCATTAATCACAATTCTTCGTATTTTTTTATTATCAAAATATATCGAAAACTTCAAAGTGAAATAACTTTAATTTGAGCAATTTTTTTAAACCAATAGAGAAATTTTATTTTCTGCTTGTATTCACGTATTTATCCAGTTGATTCTTTTTCAACTACGTTGCTCTTTTCCCTGTAAACTGTTTTTTTTTCGTCAGTCAAATTTGTAACATGAAAATTCCTGCTAATGCAATTTTAAATAAAGTTGACCAATATTTTATCGATTTATTACTTTATTCGTGAAATTTTATCGTAAAATCTACTTAAACAATACGTAGGTACAAATTACAAACAATTTGCAAAGAAATAAATAACTTAAAGGTATAGTTAAAGAAAAACAAAATCGTACAATAAACAAATCACATTTTGAAATATCATCTACATGTATTTAAATAACTAGCTATCTGAAAATCAGACGTTTCGAAATTATATTAAACGCATTTGAGTGAAAAAAAATCATCTATTATTGCGTCAATTTGCCTAATTACCTAATTGTTGTGAAATTATTAGTCTAGATACACCTTGATTACAAAACGTGAAATGGAATAAATTATTCGGTAGTCGGAAATTTTAAATGGCGATTACCGAATAATAAGACTAGATATAAAAATTTTTTTATATACTTATAATTTTACAAATTTTGAAATCGTAGGCATACTAATCTAAGAAAGAATAATTTACTTATAAATAAACAAAGCCTAATTTAAAATTGATAATTATGTACACGAATATTTATCAACGTTTGTATAATTTTTCAAAATCGAAAAATCCAAAAACCACGTTAAATAATTTATGATTTCTTAAATAGAGGAACTTATTCCGTACTACGAATTGAATGAATAATTGCATCATGTAATAAATAATTAAAGACGAACCTATTAAATCTATTGTAGTAAAATTAATGATGTCCTTTGCTGAAACCGTATTTTTTGCCCTCTTTATGGCCTCCTTTCTTGCCATATTTCTCTTTATGGGAATGCTTTTCTTCGTGACCTTTTTTACTTTTATGTCCTTTATCTTCTTTATCGTAATGTCCTTTCTCGCTTTTACCTTTCTTGCCTTTATGATCGTGATGGAAAGCAGATTTATGATGACCACCTTTCTTATGTTTACCTTCTTTCTTAGCGTGATGCTTATGATGATGTCCGTGTTTCTTGTGATGTCCCTTTTTATCGTAATGATCGTAGAATTTATGTTCTTTATGGTATTCATCTTTGTGGAATTTATTATGATATCCTTTAGTTTTGTGACCTTTTTTATGACCGCCTTTTTCTCCGAATTTAGCACCTTTGTGACCTTTTTCGGCTTTATGATGTTCGCCGTATTTTTCGGCTTCGTCGTGTTTTTTCTTCTTGTGCCCTTTTTTCTCCTTGTAATGCCCTTCGTGCTCTTCTTTGCCGTGTTTGCCTTTTTCGCCTTTATCGAAATGGTGTTTCTTTTTGTAACCTTTATCGCTTTTGTGACCTTTTTTCGAATGATGATCGGAATGGTACTTGTGGCCGCCACCTTTCTTCCATTTCTTCTTCTTCTTCTTCTTTTTTTTCTTATGACTGGCCGACGCTACTTGGTCATTTTGTATGGGCGCTGCGACTTGGCTCGTTTCACGTTTTTCAATCAAATGCCGTAACACTTCACGTAAAGCTACATCGTGCGATTTAATCGGTATCACTTCCGCATGTTTATCAGTATTAACGATCTCGCGACCAGTTGCGAATACGATAAATAGTATAAACGATAAACCGATTAGTAGCGAGACACGCGCCACCATTTTGACGGTGTTTAACTAACACATTACACTATCGAATCTAAGTATTTATAATGAAGACATCATTGACGAGCGGTTAAAGTTGAGGTTGTTACGCTTTCACATCTCTTGCACGCAGTGCCGTTGTCGATACCCCCAGATAAATGGCGATGTTACTTTCGTCAAGCGTGACAGGTGTCCGGTTCCTTTTTCTGGAGTCGACGTGGGAGAGTGATATAGTAGTGGGGTGTATTTGCTGTGTTCTTGACTTTCGACCGGGTCTATGTGGGGAAAAAAATTGATCTGAGAGTGATATTATGTTTTGGGTTGAAAATATATTAAACAATGCTGAAGCCTACGATGAACGTTGCATTTAGATATGGGTATGATGATCTTTTGGCTTCTGCCTGTGACCATCTTGAAAAACTTTATGTCGCGATGCCTTGTTAAATTAAAAAAGGTGAAAGGATATCGATGATTTAATGATGACTGAAAATAACTCTTACGTACCTTGGGTACATGAAAAATTAAAAAAATAGGCATTTACGATGCAATGTGATGGAATAAGCGTTTTTGAATTGTATGAATATCGAGCTGATATTAAAAGATGTTGTTCTAACAAAAGTTACTTCTTAAAAATATTCTTAACAGAAATTTTTTGTCAATGACATTAAAAATTTTGTTGTATTTTGTTTCATTTTTCAATTATTTTAACGAGTATTTCGATCTTTTTATTAATTTAAATGATGATTTATCACCTGATATTTTTATGTAGCTTCAGTGCGTTTATTCTCCAATTTTAAATAATTTTTTAGTCTGATTTTCTATGTCATATTGTCAATGAAAACCAGGCTATTACAGCCTATCGATCAACGGCGGATGAAGGGGTAATACCAACGAAATCCGTTTTAGGGCCCTAGAAGACCACTAAGACGATTTTTGGCCATTTCAGATGTTTATTTTTATTTTTTTTTATTTTTTTTCCCAAACATTAAAATTATTTACTCCCCTTGATACCGACCAAAATCGCTCCAATTTGGTCAATGGGCTCAATTTTGTGGCCGATTAGATATTTATGAGTGAGGATGAACTTGAATCAAAATTCAGTCATGTCTCAATTTGGAGGAGGGGGTGCTGAGGAGTCAAAACGCAAAAATTGAGGGTTTTTTTTAGTCAATTGATAGAGAGTCAAAAATTGTATATCATATCCAAAAATCAACCTCGTAAGTCAATCAGGAGGAGAGATGGCTGTTCCTCCCCTATCTCCCCACCAAATTGAGCTAAGAAGTTAAAATTTGGTATGTACATTTAATTGGGGCCCTAGATGTGCCTTTTGAGTGCTCTGACTTTTTAGCTCCATTGCATCCCCTTCATAGCCCAAAAAAAGTGCTTTTTTGATAGGTTTTTCTCATTTTTCTCATTTTTTGAGTTCGTTCCACGCACAATTTCTCTCCAAATTAAGCTAGGAACTTGAAATTAGGTGTGTACATTCAGTAGGGACCCTACATTTGTCTTTTGGGGGTGTCGACTTTTCAGCTCCATTTTACCCCTCACAGTCCCAAAAAAGTGGTTTTTTGGTCATTGTTTCATATTTTTTCAGCTTGTTCCTCGCATAACTCCCCTCCAAATGTGCTCTTTGTGGGTGTCGACTTGTTAGCCCCAAAGTATGGTTGGCTTCGGGAACTCAGGAATCTATGATATCAGGAGCTCATCCTATGAGGTAAAGGGTTTATATCACATGCCCCCCTCCCCTCCACTAGACCTAGCCAGTTAACTAATCCTATCAATATGTCTTTGATATTAAATATAAAAAAGGGGAACTAAAATTTTTAGATTTTTTTGTAAGAAAAAATGTTATTTTGAATGACTTCCGTTTGGAAAATTTTTTATTTTTTTGTGCTAAAAAATAATATTTAGATCACTTTTTTCGTCATTTTACGCCTTAAAAGCAAAAACTTCTAAAAATTCAATTTTAGTTCTGAAACATTGAAGTTTTTTGAAAGTTTTCTCTCGCTTCGTTTGAGCATACAAATACATACCGCACAATTTGGAGGGGAGGAAACCTCTTTTTCAAGGTCAAAAAGAAGAAAACTCTCCATATCTCCCCTCCCAATTAACCTGATTTTTGGATATGCTATACTACTTTGTATTATCTGTCGATTGTATTCAGAAAGGAAGAATTTTTGCAATTTTAGTCCCTCAGAAATCCCTCCCCCAAATTTTGGCATCACTGAATTTTGACCCGAGGTCATCCCCACTCCAGTATATCAAATCCGTCGCCAATCTAAGCATATTTCCAAAATTTGATCGGTTTTATTTTATATCGAATTGAGTAAATGATTTTTAATTTGGAGAGGGAGGGGGGAGATAAAAAAATTAATTTGTAACGTGGTCTAAAAATGGTCGTATTGGTTGTTTGAGATTTCAAAAACACATTTCGTTGACGTTAGCCCTTTCTCCCACCTCCCCATCCATCGTAGGTCGATAGATCGTAATAACCTGGTTTTCATTGACAGTACGTCATAGAAAATCAGCCTGAAAACATCTCAGAGAACAGCGCATAGCGATGTAAGGAAAGTATTGTTTTCGTCGGAATTTTCGATTGTGAGATTTTGATGGAATTACGCGTTTTGAGATACTAGAAATGCCATGGGACATTTTTGAACGTGATGTATCGTATGTATGTGTGTGCAAGAATTTTGTCAGCATGGTTTAAGGCGACCTAATTGATGTAGGATGGTAAATTTTTCACATGAGGTGTACTTTGACGCGGGGATGCCACAGCAAGAATTTCAGCCTCATTGAAGTCAAAGAAAAAATTTTATGAAAACTTTACAGGCGCTAATATGGCCAGAAAACTGCGTTTTAGATACGCTACTATGGTTAGATAAGGTTAGTTGGGTTGCGGTAACCGGCTAGCGGTAAGACGAGGTAGCAGATAGTGTGCAGACCAACTGTCAAAAAGTGTTCATGCACTGTTTTTTTCTGGAGGACAAAAAAATTGCTCATCAAAATGTAATTACGTACTTTCGCATTTCCAAAGATGAGAGGAAAAAAATTTTCACCCTGCACGTGGGTGGAGGGGGAGATGAAAAAGAGGTATTTTTTGACCTAGGCTGGAAACAAAAAATTCGACGGGGTTCGATAGGGTAGTGTTTCATGACGCTAAAAAAAAAATTTTTTCCACTGAGGACCTGCACAATAGAAATTTATGGCTCTCTAAATGCAATTTTGTGCATTTTTGGCGACTTTTTTTATTTTTATGGCTCTAACTCCTCAAATATAATTCAGGGATGTTTTGTTTCATCATAATCTGTTGCACCCAATCTCTAAACATTTAAAACCGTAAAGTTGATCGAGTTTCACCTCCACAATTCGTGATAGTTGAATTTTTAATTTGCCTAATTATTGGCATTAGTCAAATTTCAACTTGATGTTTTTTGTTCCAAAATTAGTCGTGTGGCCTATTGAAATGGGTTAAAATTTCGCGCTGAATTCGAAAATAAGGATGGATTTTTTTTCTACCCTCGCCCCCTTCCACAAACCTCCCTCCAAATTGATATTTGTTTGAACTAGCCGTGTAACCTATTGAAATGGATTAAAATTTCGCACAAAATTCGAATATGAGGATGAATTTTCCCTTTCACATCTCTCCCCCTCAAAACTGTTTTTTTTTTTAACCAGTTGCGGAACTTATAGAAATAAGTTAAAATCAATAAGTTCTTATTTTTAAAGTTGAAAATTTGAAAAAAAATGATATTTTTGATTTTTTAAAAATTGGAAATATTATTATGTACTTGACATGATTTTTTTAATTTAACATCTCAGTTTTTAGAGAAAAATTCAATTTTGTTAAACCATGAGGAAGAATCACAGAATGTGTATTGTTCATATGTAAATGGGTGATGGATAAATAGTGATAGCGAGAAGAATAGCCGTGAAAAATCGCGTTTCATTTGTGATTCCTTTTTTTTATAAGTGATTTTTACAAAGTATCTTCATTTTTTTTTCAATATCTATTATTCTAAGTAGTAGTTTTTTTATCACCAATTTTAAAAACAGATCAGAAAGTAATGTGAAACTTCGTATCACAGTTTATTTTATTCTACGAATGGGCAATTTTCATACTTATATCGTTCACTTTAGAAAAATCAGGCTCAAAAAGCAACACATTGCGATGGTTTTTTTCTCATTTGTGCGTGTTCGCGAGAGCAGAAATTTTGCAAAATTTTGGACACACTCCAGTTGGGTAAATTTCCAAAATAGGTAAAAAAATGTCACTGCAATAGTGGCTGATATGTTCGAATCAAACGGTGAATATTTCTAAAATAAATTGGCTCCTCGAGTCTATAGCTCTAGCTATCGTAATTTTCTCGTTGAGAGTCAAGTGTAAGCGTATGCGGGAACATGCAAAATCCATATTTTCGTATTTTGCAAGAACACTCGTGACCTAAAAGGAAAATTACAATCTCTATAAGCTTTCGGTTGAGTACATCAATATATACCTATACCTACCCATCCAGCTTGCAACGTAGACGTACAAATGGGCGAATTCGTTTTAAAAATTATTTCACCTTTGGATTAACCTGGATGAATAATGGACATACACGTATACGTTGAAAAGCTTTCCGTTACTCATTCATTGTACGATAGATGACAATTGATTGGCGTTCGTTTCCATTTACAAAGATACATCGAGTAGGTAAATAACAACGTTGCGTTGGTACCAAAACTAGTGGTAATCGGCATGGTTAAAAGTGTACCTTTCTATAGCTTTAAGTGTACTTGTAGGCTTATTTCGTACAACGAACGTAGGCTCGTACTGTAGATACGCGTGCACGTATAACCACTGATTTTCCAAATCCGGCGTGTAATTGAGTATAAAAAGCGTGTTTAATATTGTTAAAACACGACTATACGAGTAGGCTAACCGTAGATGAAAAAAAACAAAACAAAACAAATTATTAGTGAAGATTTTTATCATAAGAAAGATTTTTGCATGTTTGGTTGTAATGTGGCGAGAAAATAGAACGAAACGGTTCGATGATCAGAAGCGCGAGGAAAAGTTTATATGTATAAATGTGAGTTAGGTACAGAGAAATACTTAAACCGTTAGTCTAATGAACTTTAACCTTCAGCAGAAGTGAAAAGATCAGAGAGTTGAGTGGAAAGGCTCTGGTGTGGTAAACGGGTCATTTAGCCCTTGGTGGAACTTTGAGCAAATTTTTATGCTATGCGATTTGCCTACGTAGAAGATGATTTCAGAGCGCAAAAACGAATCACTCCAAGAACGACGGACTTCAAAATACGAGATTTTCAAGCCAAAAATTCTATATTCTCGAATTTTGATTCGATTTTTTTCAAATTTAGCACGTTGGTAGAAATACTAGGAAGGAGTACCCTGAAATTTTTTCAGATTTTTTCGACCACTATAATGACCTTAAATTTGACCTTGAAAATTTCAAATCGCTCCGAGCACACCGTATTGGTAGGTGTCAATATCGTCAAGCAGTGTCCGAAATAACTTGAAAATTCCTACGAAAGTCCATTTTTACCTGTATTTTCCAGATATGACGTTTAAATCGCAATACGAAAGCAAGTTTTTGGTATAGAGCTGTAGAAGAGAAAAACTACGTTGTACGGTCATTTTTTACAAAAAAATACCACGAAGCGGAGTCTTTCAATTTCGAAGTGGAAATCGGAGGGAGCTGATGTCTTGAAGTTTCATTCACCATCTCTCTTATGGGAAATATTGAATACCCTTTAGATCTAGAAAATTTTTATACATATATATCTCTCATTAATAATACCAAATTTCATAATTATGTTACCAATTGCCGGATTTCGTTTGAAATGCACTCGCTACTACTCTACTATCACAGGTGTAAAAGGCTGGGGGGTTACAATAATCGATTTTTGGGGTAATTTTGACGGACTGTTTTTGAAATAGGGGGTAGCGAAGTGGTCTAAGCGAAACTTTGCACACAACTCGAAATATTCCTGATTCTTCTATCTGAAAATTTGATGTAAAAAATTTTTCGATGCCAGTCATATATGAGGAGATAGGGGTGTTTCTCAAATAGAAGTGGATTCTCAGGGGAGGGGGGAAATCAAAAAATTGGTACCCAAGCTAAATTAATTTTTTTGACGTTTAAGAATAGGAATCAGTCATAAAATTGCTTATAACATTCAGGTCGCACGGATTTCCATTTGGGTCTATGGCTCTATACTAATAATTTTAAAGTACTAAAATGACCGTTTTTACGGATAGGTCATCACTCGAAAAAATCTGAAAAAGTTTCAAGTC
The DNA here is from genome assembly GCA_900060175.1 of Ferrisia virgata. Taxonomy (NCBI): domain Eukaryota; kingdom Metazoa; phylum Arthropoda; class Insecta; order Hemiptera; family Pseudococcidae; genus Ferrisia; species Ferrisia virgata. Next base: position 50,704 of record FIZR01011886.1, read on the forward strand.
TTTTAAAATAGAGTAAGAAACGAAAAAATAATGTTTAGCCTGATTTTTTATATCGTATTGTATGAAAACAACGTTAATCACAGTCTATCGACCTTGGACAGATGAGGAGAGGGGGAAGGGGATATCAACAATATCCGTTTTGGGGTCCTAGAGAACCATTGCGATCATTTTTAGTCATGCCAGATATTTATTTTAATTTTTTAATTATTTTCCGAAACAGTTTGATACCGACCAAAATCACTCCAGTTTGGTCAATCGGCTCAGTTTGGTGGCGGATTAGATACATATGAGTGGGGATGACCCTAGGTCAAAATTCAGTTATGCTCGGATTTGTTGAACAAGGCGCTGAGGGGCCAAAAACGCAAAAATTGTTCCTTTTTAAACCTATTGATAGGAAATCCCAAGTTATATAACATATCCAAAAATCAACTTCCTAGGTCAATTGGAAAGGGAGGTATAAGGGCTTGACCTTGAAAAAGGGCAGTTACTTTCCTATATCTCGAACAAATTGACTTAAGAAATTAAAATTTAATATGCAACCGTAGTAGTGGCCCTAGATATGCTTTTGGCTAGTTTTCAGCCCCTCACAGTCCCTAAAATGTGGTTTTCTGCTGGCCCTATTTTTTTTCCTCCGAACACTAAAATCATTTACCCTGCTCGATATTGACCCAAATCGTTCCACTTTGTTCAATCGGCTCAGTTTGGTTGCGAATTAAATATATATGAGTGGAGATAATCCTAGTTCAAAATTTAGTTATGCCCTAATTTTGGGGAGGGGGTGCTGAGGGGCCAAAAGCGCAAAAATTGTCCCTTTTTCAGCCAAACGACAGACAATCAAAAGCTGTATTACATAACTAAAAATCGAACTTCTAAGTTGATTAAGAAGGGAGATATGAGGGGTTCTCCCCTTTTTGGCCTCGAAAAAGGGTTGTTCCTCCCATATTTTCACTCTAAATTGAGCTACAAAGTTGAAATTTGGTAAGTAAATTTAGATGTGCTTTTTGGAGATTGGAACTTTTCAGCCCCGTTGCACCTTCCCTCAGCCTTTGAAAATGTGGTTTTTCGGTCGTTTTTTCTTCTTTTTTGAGTTTGTTCCTCGCATTATTCCCCTCCAAATTAAGCTAGGAAGTTGAAATTTGATATGTGCATTCAGTAGGGGCCCTAGAAATGCTTTTTGAGGGACTCGACTCTTCAGCCCCATTGCATCCCCTAACAGCTCCAAAAATGTGGTTTTGTGGGCATTTTTTCTTATTTATGAGTTTGCTCCTCACATAACTATCCTTCAAATTGAATTAGTAAGTTGAAATTTAGTTTGTAAAATTATTAGGATTGCTTGATTTGCCTTTTTGGCGGTTTCTACCCTTAATACTGATCAGATGTCACGAGAATCAGGTTGAAAAAGCAAGTGGTACTTTTTTTATGGCCTCTACCAAAACTGTGCTTTCAGGGAGATTTGAAATTTTCAAGGTCAAATTTAAAGTCGTTTTAGTGGTTGAAAAAATCTGAAAAAATTTCAGGGTGCTCCCCTCTAGTACCTCGAACCTGCGTGCTAAGTTTGAAAAAACTCGGTTGAAAACTGGAAGAGATGAAATTTATAGTTTCAGAGTCATGTATTTTGAGGGAAGTGGTAAAAATTAGTTTTTGTCTAAAATCCTCTTCTACCTAGGCAATTCGAATGGCATAAAAATTTGGTAAAAATTTCACCGAGGGCTGAATCACTCCCTTGCCACAGCAGAGCCTTTGTTTCGCAATGGTATCGACGTTGATGGTGAAGTTTTGGCAGTAGGTGGATATATCAATTTAATATTAAGAAACTCCTACAACTGCCTACAGCGTGTAGGTATATGGTTAATAAATTCTCCACACATTCGACCTGACTGCCTGGCTCGTCGTCGTAATTTCGTAGCAGTAGTATTATTAATATATGGCAGCTAGCTTTAGCTGTAAGGTTACTACATAGACATACTTACTTGTATTCTATAGTGTTCAAAGGGCTATGAATGGAAAATTTCTTACCTTAGAAAAGGTAAAGGTACATGTAATCCCTGTTTGCCAGAGAAGAATGGATAACTGACTCATTTATTATTAAACCGATACGATTATTCAGAGGTAATGGACAATAATTCTAAAACTCGAATTGAACATTCCTATTCGGCGTAAATTATGTTAGATCGTTTTATTACGGTTTGAAATTAGATTGGAAGGTGTTTTGAAAAGTACCTACTCTGCCTACAACCTATCTACCAGCTACGTGCCTGCGGTAGCTACCGAGCCAGGTCTATAGGTATATATTACAGTCAAATATTCATCTAATTCGGATCCGTCCTTGATTTACGAATTAATACGTATAGAATTCCTGAGTAAAATACTTACTTAGGCTGTGCCTACGTACGTCTACGTATAATAAAAGTACACGAATTAGGTAAATGAGAATTTCACCATTTAAATTAAAATTAGAGAGAATTTTTATCGGAAGTTTCAGGTATACGCGATACGATAGATAAGGTATTTATATCTGTTTTGATAATTAAGATTCGATTTAACGCTAATGTGCGAGTTGTCCATCTGTGACCAGGAGACAATACAACCTGCGACTTTTCTATGCAAAGTACACATGACTGTCCTTAGAAAAATTTTGCACGGTGTGATGTTAGATATGGCTGATTACCACATCGATTTAAATGTCGATGGCATCTGAAATTAAACACCATTTGCGGCACGTAAAATTTCATTATCAAGCTCGAAAAGGTAAACGTCTCATGCGTTTAATTCTAGCTTCTCGTTTCTGTCTTAGTCTTAATTCTCTAGCTCGTTTATCGGTTATCACCGGAGATTTACGAGATACGAGTAAAGCATTTGGAGCTAGAGCATGTGTCGTTGGGCCTGATGGCGATGCTGACAACGATGTTGGTTTTAAAGCTTCTTGCAGAGCGGTTTCGTTGGCTGTTGATGTTTTTTTCGTATCTTGGGACGGCTGCGTAGGCGTTAAAGGAGGCCCTTGCAATGTTTCGTATCTGATACCTTCGATTACGTAGTTCATTTCGCCGGTTACAGGGTCTTTGGACGAATACGGCTGATCCAACGTTTCAATTGGTAGTGTTTCGAAATCTGCTATTCGACGACGTAGAGATGTTGGCAGATGATTGTACATGTAACGTAGCTTGGTTGTTCGGTTATTTCGAAATGGTACCGAGTACGGTTGGTCTTTCGGCGCAGGTCTTGGTTTCACGATGTGCAGTTCGTCGAAAGTATCTTTTGGAACGTATTTTCCGATGGTTTTAGGAAGATGGGTGTTAAGACGGATGTTATGGTTAGAAAATGACATATGTCTCGAGCAAGCCATACGTAATTGGGAAGTTTTATTTGTGGCTATGGAAGGTGGTTTTTTTCGGTCGTAAGATCTTTGTCTGTCTGTCGATCTGTTGTATTTATTGTATTTCTGGTACGATCGTTCTTTAGCGGTCATTGTCTGATCGAACTTCGGTTCGTAGAAGTAACACTTGGATCCATCAGAATCAGTTGGCGTGAATTGTGTGGTAGTTCTAGCTCTTGTAGGAGCAGTTTGCGATGGCCTAGTACTATAGCTTGGTTTCGTTGGTCTGGTATCTTGACGTGTACCAGCAGCCGTTGATGGTCTGGTACCATAACCTGTACCTGTACCTGCACCTGTACCTGCACCTGTGCCTTTGCTTGTACCTGTGCCTTTGCTTGTGGCTGTGCCTGTACCTGTACCTGTACCCGTAGACGGAGATGGTCTAGTACCGCCTTGGGTGCCACCATATTTCGTAGTTGACGCATCTGTCGACGGATCTGTAACGCCGCCTACAGCTTGTGCCGTCGATGTACCAACCGATCTTGTCGCTAATCGTGGACTTTTTGTGTCCGAAGTAGGCGGAGCTCTTGCCCTCGGCTGAGGACTTTTTGGCGCCATACCACGAGCCACCATACTGATCGGTGTTGGCGATGTGTCGATTGATCTCGGTCTAGCGCTCAAGAATCCTTCCGGAGTTAACGGCGTTATACTGAAATCAGTATAGAATGTCGACGAACCGTTGCACAGATTAAAAGAATTTGATAAATCGCTGGCCAATGTCGGCGTATCCGATAAATCTGATGTGAATTCCGTCGGTGTTATGACCGTTTTAACGTATTCGTCTCGAGGTAAAGGAGATGAATAGCGGCGAGGTTTGCGTACGTCTTCCTCATCCGAGCCGTCTTCTATGGTAACATCGTGTAATTCCTTGGTCAATTTATTTATAGCCTTGTCGATGTTGGCACATTCTTTTTTCAAACCTACCATAGAAGTCGTCGATTAAATATTACGAAAATGAAAGCGCGGTATTTTTATTTTACTAGGAAATTTACGTCGGCGTCGGTGTCAAATCGAAAGCGAATTTTTACGCAGAGATGATTTTACTCTCGTGCAGTTTGGCCGTGAATATGACGATAGGCAGGTCTACTGGATAGTTGCTTATCTAGATAGGCCTATGTCGGTAAATATGTGCCTTTTAGTCATGGTATTCCTTAATGAAGCTTGAATTTAAATGTACCTCTGCCTACATAGTATGTGCTATGGTTAATCGTCTCGTGCAATCGATGTTTATAATTCTAATCGTTGATAAGTACTACTTATCTGTATGCGCAAGATTTTGGTAACTACTTGGAATAGGAATTTTCTATTGAAACTCGTTACATTTTACTGCTGGTAGAGTGGTGTTTGCTACTTACGAAAAATTTACTTATAATCTGAATAAATGTTTAGCTTGAGAATATAATCAGATTTCGTACAGGTACTTGATGCTAAAATTTTATTTTAATTAAATGTGCATACATATTCCTTTGCGATAGCAAAATCTTATACTTGCAACGATCGTATAAAAGCGAAGAAATATTCAAGTTTTGAAAATTTCTCCGCGTAAAAGATACCTACCTTTATATGTGAATTCTCAATTCATACTTAATACCTACTGCCTACCTATGAAAAAGTAAAACTGAACGATGATGATGATGGGACCTGAAAGCGTAAGTTTTCAAAGACTTGATTTTCTCAAATCTCGATTCTTTTCTACACCGGCTTACTTTTTGCATAAAGGTTGGTGAGCGTTGTATGTATTTCAAATTTGCGATAAAATTCAAAAGCTAAAGTTTAATTAAGATTTTCTAGTAAAAGTTTAAACGTTATTAAAACGAACTATGTTTGTGTTTTAGATTTCTTCATGGTATTTCGCATACAAACGTTCTACACAAATCGTTGACACTTGTTTTAGCCTGATTTTCTATGTCGTATTCTCAAAGAAAAAAACAGGCTATTATCTAATTTGCCGACTACTGACAAACGGAAGATGCGGCGAGAGTGTTGACGAAATCCATTTTTGGCGTGCTAGATGACCATTGAGGCCATTATTTTTTCAACTTTTTAGATATTTATTTTTATTAGCTTGCTTTTGTTGTATGTCATATTGTCAATGAAAACTAGGATATTACGGTTTATCAACCTACGGCGGGTGAGGCGTTGAGGGAATAACAACAAAATCCGTTTTGGGCTCATAGAAGACCATTACGACCATTTTTTGAGATGCCAGGTATTAATTTTTTTAATTAGTTTATTTTTATTAACATCGAAAGATGTTTAATAGTGCATTCTGGAAAAATCGTCAACAGTGTGACGTCATCATTGGACTGACATCAGTGGACAATTTTATGGCCTGGAATGACATCAATGAACTTATTTTATGAAAGATTGATTTTATGATTTTATGTTGAAATGTTGAGAAAAATTAGAAATGTGACATCGGTGGACCTACTTTACGAAGAATTGATTTTACGATTTCAAGTTGAAATTTTGAGGAAAATTAGAGATGTTATTAGTGGACTGTCAACAGTGTAACGCCATCATTGGACAGATTTTTATGACCTGGAAAAACATTAGTGAACTTATTTTATGAAGGATTGATTTTATGATTTTAAGCTGAAATGTTGAGTAAAATTAGGAATGTGACATCAATGAGCTAATGAAGGATTAATTTTATGATTTTAAGTTGAATGTTGAGAAAAATTAGAGATGTTTGAAGTTGATTTGTCAAAATAGTGGACCTTGACCTTAAATTTATTTTATGATTTTGAGTTGAAATGTCGTCATCCGTTGACCCGTCAACAATTAACCTTGATTTTGGATTAATTTTAAGATTTCAAGTTGAAATGTCGAAAAAATTAGTTGACCTTGTCCAGGTTAATTTTTTATGATTTTAAGTTGAAATGTTGAGGAAAATTAAAGACCTTTAAAGTTGACTCGTCAAAACAGCGGACCTTGACCTTAAATCGATTTTATGATTTTAAATTGCAGTATATGAAAAGTTTTATGTAAATTATTCTGTTCTTTTTTTTAGGGTCATGTTCCACTATTCAGAAAATCAAACTTATACTCTTATGAAATTCTAAAGATAGGAAAAAGGATGACATTTGAGTGTCAGTGTGAAAAAATTGTCCCTAAGAGTAAAAGAAAATCACCCAATTTCGCTAAAAATATAAAAGAAAATTTTCCAAGTGATAAGTATTAAATTAAAAGAAAAAAAAAGAAAATTGTACCAATTACATTTAAACTATAAAAACTTACCTTCTTTCGATGTTCACTCTTTCCGTGTAAAGAGATCTAAGTATTAATTAATTTATTATTTATTTAATTATTTTTTTCTCAAAACCAAAAATAATTTTCTCAGCTTGATACGAACCAAGATCAATAAAATTTGGGGAATTGGCTTATATTAGCGGCTGATCTAATATTCTGAAGTGAGGATAACGTTGGGTCAAAATACAGTTGTGCCTAAATTTGTAGGCAGGGGTACTGAGAAGCTAAAATTGCAAAAATTTATCGTTTTTGAACCAATCCATAGATAATTCAAAGTTGTATAACATATCAAAAAATTAGTCTCCCAAATCAATTACGAGGTGAGATATGAGAGGTTTTTCTTTTTTTCAGCTTGAAAAAGAGTTGTTCCTCGCTTAACTCTCCTCCAAATTGATCTAGGAATTTGAAATTTGTTATGTACATTTATAAGATGCCCTAGATGTATCTTTTGAGGGTCTCAACTTTTCCAGCTCATTGCACCTCTTCATAGCTTCGAAAATGTCGACTTTGTAACCCCATTGAGCTCTCTCTACCCTTACTAATGATTAGGAAATCTTTCAATTCACATAATTATAATACGGTAAATTAAGGTGAAGAAAGTATCAAATAAATTGGTTTGGAGTCCTAGAAGACCGTTAAAACCATTTTTGGCCATGTCAGATATCAATTTTCATTTTTTGTTGTTTTTCTCTGAGGTCCGAAAGTCAGAATATGAAGAGAACGGCAGGAGTAATCTTAAGAAACAGGGTCAGATATGAGACTATAACATTGGAACTTGGAATGACGCAAATCATTATAAGGTCAAAATTCAGTCATGTTGCAATTTTGAGGGAAGGGTGCTAAGGAGCTAAATCCTAAAAAAATTGTTCGTTTTTAAACCGATTATTTGAATAACAAAATTTATGAATCATAGACGAAAATCAGCCTTCTATGCCACCAGAAAGGGAGGTATGGAGGGTCACCACTCTGTTTGACTTTGAAAAAGACGCTCCATCCCGCATTTTCTCTTTAAATTAAGCGAAGGAGCTAAAGGGATATCTACGATTAAGGTAGGTGATTTTTCTGTGTTCCCAAATTTTAAGAACCACCCCTCACTATAGTGAAAGAGCGCATATTTTTTATTAAAAAATCTTCGTACATGTGTATTTATGTTAGGAAATTGAAACAGATTCTAATGTATAGGAGGAGAGAGAGCCCAAAATTTAAATTTCTATCTTCATGGGTATGTACCTATTCCCAGAATTTTTTTTCTACTTTTGAGTGGTAGATCATGGTAAAAATTGCAAAAACCCCAGAAAAATGAGAAACTTTGAGATTTTTCCAATTAAAATTGACTTGGAATTAACCGTAAAAAAAGAAATCTACAAAAATCAAAAATCTGTGCATTTTCGGTTTTTAAAAAATTTTACATTGCTCCTAAAAAAATTCTGTTCCATAATTTATACCCACAATTGATACGGATAAAATATAATTTACGTAGTTCAATAGTAATCTTGTGAAAATTGTATTCGAAATTAAAATGCATGTGAATATTTTCCAGAAATTGTGGAAAAATTCTGAAATTACGATTCATCGTAGTTGTAAAAGTTCAGTATCGCCGTTTTTCATCCACGGATGTATTTATTTACGTATTTCCTTTCCAAATTAAAAAAAATTGACATGCAGCTTTAGTTGGGATTCTAAATATGTCTTTCAGGCGTTTTTCAAAATCAACTTCTACCCGTACCATTGATTAAGAAAAAGGATCATAGAGCGCTATTTTTTTTTCATTTTCTTTTGTGAAAATACATACTCGTCGGTATTTATCAGTATGATAGCTCATATGTGCGAATAATTCTACCGCTCCGAGCTAGCAATTCGTATACGTATTAATTTTTACCTTTCTTTCGTAACAAATACTTACCAAAAGGGAAGTGAAAAAAAGTTTTAACAAATCCCACGAGTAATTGGTTTTCTGTTAACTTGAACTGAATTGTTCGTGGTGAACAATGCTTACCGAATGCCACCTGTCAGGTTTTGTGAGCTGCCACAGATAAGATTTTTCACGAATTACTAAAGTTTTCTTTTAATTTGTTATTTACTTATCTACCTACTCTTCTAAATGAAAGTCAAAAGTTTATCGTAGAATGTTTGAGGTAACCATAAATTACGAATGTGTTTCGTCTTATAAGCTGTGGTTAGTATTACTTTGGTGTTGGTATTTGTCTGTCATCCTTTAAATAAGAATGATGGTTTGTTGTCTTGATTTGCAGAATACACCGTGGCGTACGTTTGTTAAAATTATGAAAATTCTTTTTCCTGATTTTTCAACTTTTATTTTTAATTACATTTCATATTTATCATCAAATTTTTGAATTTTTTTTCGAGGTGTTTAAGTACTGTTGAGTGGCTTATCCTAGATTTCATATTCCAAAATATGGAGTTTACCCTTAAATATCGAATACCCAAATTGAGCTGTGGTATTTTCCACGCGTTCTGGAGTTTCCAGCAAAAATTATAATTTTTGTAGAATTTTGAAAATTCTGCAGAACGGCCGGATCTAGGACATTTCAACTTATTAGTTTAGGTGGAATTCCCAGCCGAGGGTTCAATTTATATGAAAACAACACCAGTGTCATGAACGTATCCATAGTCTAAAAATGGGATGAGGAGGTGATGCTTGGATCCAGCAGGGGCTCTCACCGAGTTTTGCTTCTTGGCTATGATTTTCTACTCTTATAAGCTTCAATTATATTGAATATAAAAAAGGTTTCAATATTTTTAGATTTTTCTAGTACCTATAACTTTGTTTACCCCCTCTATTAAGTTTTTTCAAATTTTGACTATCTCGCTTATGAACTGAAATGGTAAAAAAAAATATGTGATAGAGAGATCAGGTACACATCCAAAAAAGCACGATTTCAAAATTATGCCAAACCAGTATCCTTACTGGAAAAAAAATGAATAAAATTTTAAAAGGTTATTTTGGGAGTAAATTATGAGCGGAAGGGAGGGTGTTGATTTTTTCAAAGATTTTTCTCATATTGATCTGCAACCAAGGATCCTGAGCGAAGCCGGAGGGTAAAGGGAGAAGGGCCCCTCTTTGGTTGATTTTTTCGGTGCTGAAACTGAAGCCAAAGCCGGTGAGACTTAGACTGAAAGTCTTGAAGCCGGAGCTGGAGGTACTTTTTAACTAGTTAAGGAGCCGGAAGAACTTAAATTAAAAGCCTTGGAGTCGAAGCTGGAGAGAGTAGAACTCCTCTCTCCGGATTCCTGAATTTTGTTTCCTTTAAAACAAGATTTTGAAAATTTTAATCATAATAAGATAATAATAATAATAATGTTTCTGGAAGTGAAAGAATTCGCACTCCACTTATATGTGAAGAGTGTTCCGGAATTTCATAAATTAAATTGAAACTTTTCACTGTGTAGAGCAGGGATGCCCCTTCCTGTCGATTTTTTGAAGCTGGAGCCACTTTTTAAAAATTTTGGGAATAGCAGCTAGTGTCAGATGGGCTTCTTTGAAAATTGTGAAGCCGGAGGGACCAAACCCCTCTCCCTCCGGATCACTGTATACAAGATGAGAATAAAGTACGAAAATCGATCATTTGGCGCCTTCAAAAAAAGCCCCCCTCCCCCGAAAACCAATGGGGTTGTGGGCTCAAAACTTTGATCAAGTATATATCTCGATATTATGCACCTACTGCCAAAGTATCTCTCAAAATTCCACCGAGGCAAATTTACCTATGCTTATCCCTCTACAGCCTTTTCAAAAATTCGCCAAAAATCCAAAAATGAACTTCAGCAGCTATAAATATGGTTCCTGGGGTTTTTGGCACACTTTTTCCTTCTAGCTTGGCTTCGTTCAAATCGGAAAAGGTTCCCTTATAGCAGGAACTTAGCAAAGCTAACTTCCGAGAAGGGGTTGGTTAGGTGAAGAATTGACCATCTATAATTTATTATAAGTTTTAGTCATGTTCGTTGTTTCGTCAAATTGGACCAAAATAAAATAAACAGCTGATTAAGTTATACGTATGCACAGGAGCTTATATAGTGGAAAGGTGGGGTGGGGGGATGGAGCGACTTTTCTCACGTAAAAATTAATTTTTACACGCGAAAAACCAGCCAATTTCAACGTTTAGAGCTCAGAAATATATCAAAGTACTCATTTTTTATCCTGGTCCTCAAAATTTCACAAAATTTTTGCCCTCTGCTACGCTGGGGCTTTATATTTTTGACTTTCTAAAAAGACGTTTCAGCAAATTTTCTTCTCTCGCCCCCTCGAAGTCAACTGTAGTTACACTACTGCGTATAACTGAATTAAGTCGGGAAAAATTTGAAAAAATTGTATTTTTTAGCACTAAAATTGTATTTTTAGGGGTTTTAAATTCACGTTGGTCATTTTTCTCCTCTTTTCGCTACCAATTTTTTTCTAACTTTCGCATCTGGCTAGATGCTCCGTTCTACCTGGAACGCGACGTCCATGCCTTGTAAGTTGGGTTCCTAATGTAAGACGTGTGAAAATGGAGAGAATCGTGAGCAGTTTATTGCTGTAGAATTTGTAATCAACAATTCAGATCATCATGCAATCGTTAAAATTTACCTGGAAATAGTTCGAAGACCATCATTTCTAAACTTTGAAGCATTCGGGATTGGATCGTACATCTATTTCTTCAATCCATGATAGAAAATTCGAGAAAACGATTCTTGTTGAAGTTGAGATTTAGATCTATCATTAATTCAGTACAGATGAGATTTCATCCCGGAGGCGTTTTTGGGGTCTAGCAACAGATATGATAACATTTTTTGGGCGTTCTTTTATTAGACTTAAATTTATATTTATTAATTTTCCACGAATGCAAAACACAAGTGAATTATATATTTATTTGAAAATCGATAAAAAAAAGTTCTGGATGATTTCAACATAAATTACGAAAATTGCTCAACCAGCTGAAATAAAATTTCAGGATAACTTAGCCCTTATAATTACAAGTCTAGAATTCATTTACCTAGTTGAGCAGTTAAGTTCACTTGTAATGACTTCAGTATAAGTTTATCTATTAAAAACTAAAAAATAACTCTAAAATAATTAAATACAGTGCTTTAAGTGTTTTTTTCTTCAACATTAACTTGAGAAAAATCTACGTACAAAGACAAAGAAACGATAATTACATAAAACAAAATAATTACCTCATAACATCCTAAATTTTAAGTAAAAATGAAAAATCATGAATTAGTATCTTAAGACTAGAGTACACATGATCTAATATTAAATCTATATCAAAATATTAACTTTTTAAGTCATTATAAAATGAAAAAAGTTACATAAATCACCTACATATTCTGTAATACTTTCATTTATAAAAATAGATTCGTACGAATAAACATACATAAGTAGGTACCTATACGTAATATGTTATTTTATTGTAAAAGTGAATGTAATATTTAGTTACTTTCGAGTATTTAGAGTTGGACTTAAAATGATGGTAAGAAAAGGAAAGAAATGATTAAAGAAAACATTATAGTAATTAAAAAAAAAAAAAAACTTTCGACTGTACAAAATAATTTACCAATAGAATTATTTTAAAATATCAAATAAATAAAGAATGCTTAGAAATTAAATTGATTTTCCAGTCAGATTCACTTCTGAAAGTACATCGATGATATAATGTAAGCCTAAATTTTTGAAATTTGATTATAAAAAATAAAATTTGATGAAGTTTTCTCTATAAACGAAAGGGTGTAAAAAAATTGTCAAGTTATAAAAATAAAAAGTAAAAAATCTGCTATAAAAATTGATGTATTTTATGGTATGTAAAAAAAAAAAAAAAAAGGTAGAAAACGAAAAAAAACAAATAACCAGTTAAATAACAAAGTGGAACGAAGTAACCAGTGTTGTAGATCACAGTTTTGTCATTGAATAGGAAAACATGAACATCAACGATAAATCAGTCGTTATTTAATAATAATCGTAAGCTTCGGCATCGGCGTACAAATTACCATATTCAGGATCGGCATCTTCAGCTTCGAAATCAGCCGGTGCTCCATCGTCGGCTTCTTCGATATCGCCGTACGTGTCATAATTCTCGTATTCGGTTGCGGCCGCGTCTTGTTCTTTTTTCCTTTTCGGGCGTTTTTTCGATTTCTTAGTCTCGCTAACGTAATCGGGGCCGACTAATTTGCCTTTGGAGCCTTCTTCGCCGTCATTCTCGTAACGATAGTATTTCGATGGGCTGCTGCTTTCTTCGAAATTCCATTCGGAAAATTTCGGTTTCACGGAATCGGCAGCTTCGTCTTCGTCGAAATTACTTTCGTGGAATCCTCCTTTCTTTTTGTCGCCTCCTTTTTTATCGAATTCGAAATGTTGTGCGTATCCGAACGAATCGCCATCTTTGGTATGGTAGGTGTCGAATGAATTGTAACCGTCGTCATCTTTGGTGGATTTGGATCTGATGTAACCCTCGTCACCGTGTTTGTCTCCGCCGGAACTGCCGGTGTGTTTTTTGGACGCCGACGTGAGCAGATCCGAAGGCGGTTTGATTTTTAATTCGTGTATGTACGAGCCGACCACTTTGGTGTCATTTTCAACACCCACGATACTTCGCAGTACGAAAAATAAAACACTTAAACTCGCGTATAACATTTTGCTTCAACGTTCATCGATAGTTCGATGATTCGCGATCGTTGGTGACTGGTCGACGGTACTAATGGGATTAGTATTTTATATAGGTGTATCGCGGGGGGCGCGCACTTGTCGCTGTCCAAGCATACAAATCTGCATGATACCGCTCATGTTGTAATTGGAACAGCCCGATTAACCCGCTTTCCTCGACAGAACGAATTTAAGACGTGAAAGAGCCACTGACGCAGGAACTTGACAGCGGCGTTGGGTTCAAAGTGTGGCACCTATTAATTAAATGATTTGTTGCTAAAATAATTTGTCGTAACGTGGTCTCCGCTGTGTAAGTCTAAGCATACAATACATGTAGGTGTATGTGAATATGTGTCGCTGTGTGAGTGTGGTAATTTGCTGTACAATACTCAAGATTCGTCTATTAAGTAATGGATACGCTCGAATAGAATCGCTAAATCGATTGTGACCCTAGAAGAGCAATAGACCGAGAAAAGATTCGATTGATTCAGCTCACGCTTCTGTCATCAGTTATGTAATTGCTTTTTTTTTCATTACAGTACTTTTTCTCAATGTTGATAAATTTCGTTCGTTTGTCAAGAACCCCCGTTAGTATGTTGGTTTTTCTCTCTCTGTCTGTCTCTCTCTTTCTCTTTCTTTTTCTCTTCCAAACGCCAATGGGTTTCACATTTTTTTAAACAACATTCAGCCAATCGTGCAATTTCCAACCACAAGGTTGAATGTTGCATGCGGAATCGTCGAAACGTTAACAAAAATTCACATCCTTTGACGTGAAACAGCTGGCTAAAGAAAATACTCTCCTTTTTCGCGTTGTCTTCCAGTTGAAGGTTACCTACCTATTGTGTATTCGTTTAAATATTCAAACTAACGAGATTTTCGTTACGAGCGACGACATTTGTTGAGATGAAAAAAATAACAGATATTAGACGAATGATATTTCGTTAATGAATTATTTTTGCAGAATGTAGGTACTTGGGGATTGATTTTTTTTTTTTAATTTTTCATGATTAGTTTAGAAGTATTAGGTAGATAAGTTATGCAATTTGTATTTTGAAGATGCTTTTGAAGATGTTTTGTTTCTTTTTTTCAAATATGATTTTATGAGTTTTTTTTTTTTTTTTTTTTTGAATAAGTCTATTCCGAAAATACTGAGAACTGATGTTTGCAGAAACCCATAAATATGATTCACATTTTAATATCCTGGATCAGTTGCCGTGGCGCTAATTTTTCTTGATTTTTGAACAATTTTCTGAATTTTTCTCAATTTTATAACCGATTTTTGATGATTTTTTTAGCAATTTTATTAATATTTTAGTTCAATTTTCACTGATTTTTTAGCATTTTTTCGTTAGTTTTGTTCAAATTTTTGCATAATTTTTGATGACTTTCAACAGTTTTTTTCATATTTTAGGTCAATTTTCACCCTGTTTTGTCACTTTTTCCCCATTTTTTAATGATTTTCAATGATTTCTTGTTTCTCAAATTAAGGTCAATTTTTACTTATTTTCCATAGTTTTTTTCAAATTTTTACCGAATTTTCGATTATTTCTAACGATTTTTTTCATATTTTAGTTCAATTTTTACCTTATTTTAAACAAATTTTTCTTGATTTTTGAACAATTTTCAATGATCAGATTTTCTTTAAAGAGCTTATGTCATTATTTTTCACGCGTTTTTCAACGTTTTTCTCTAATTTTTGGTCAAATTTCGTCATTTTATTCCATATTTTTGGTTAATTTTCACCTAATTTTCTGCAAATTTCCGTGATTTTTAATCAACTTTCGATAGCTTTGAACGATTTTTTTTCCAATTTTAAGTCAATTTTCATATGTTTTTTAACAGGTTTTCGCGATATTTGATCAATTTTTGTTGACTTTTAACGATTCCATTTCTATCAAATTTCTCCAAATTTTCAACGTTTTTTCCCTTTCAAATCAAGGTTAATTTTCAAATATTTTTCATTATTTTTCACAATTTTTGTTCAATTTTCTAGTCCGTTTTCCATTTTTTTTTTCAAATTTTTAATTAATTTTAAATATTTTTTCATATTTTAGATTAATTTTTACCCATTTTTGTCTAATTTTTCTCAACTTTCAATGATTTTAACGTTTTTTTTTCCGAAAATAAGGTCAATTTTCAAATATTTTTCAACATTTTTTCATGATTTCTGTCTCGTTTTCTTTATTTTTTACACATTTACGTCATTTTTTTATCCAATTTCCAATGATTTTTAACAATTATTTTCGTATTTTAGGTTAATTTTTACCTAACTTTGTACATTTTTTTGGTAGTTTTTTATCAGTTTGTTGTATTTTTTACTTGTTTTTGTCAATTTTTAACCAATTTTCAATGTTTTTTAGCGATTTTTGGTCCATTTTGACTTTTTTTATTTTTCCAGTATTATTTCGTGATTTTTAATTCATTTTCTGCATCATTTACGCATTCTGTGAATTTTTTACACAATTTTCGATGATTTTTCGCTCAAATTTCCATGATTTTCAACAATTTTTTACATATTATTGGTCAATTTTCATTTAATTTTCAACATTATTTCGTGAATTTAGATCAATTTATTGCATTTTTTACGCAATTTTCGACATTTTCTCGCCATTTTTGTTCAATTTTTTGCATTTTTAACCCATTTTCAACAAACTTTTGTATATTTTTCGATCATTTCGACATGGATTTTTTAGATTTTCTGAAAACACGACGTTTTTGATGTAAGTTTTTAATATTTGATTTGAAACTTACAATTAAAAATGATTATAAATGATTTTTGCCTTTCATGTTAAAATGTTTATGTTGATAAGTCTAATTAAAAAAATTTTCAATTCCAAAACAGTAAAATTAAAAAAATTGAAAAAAAGAATTAAAAATTAAGAAAAATTAAAAAATGAGCGCGGTAAATTAGATTTACCGTACGTATATGAAAGTAGATGACTTGGAGTAAAAATTCAGCTATATCCAAAATTGGAATGAGGAAGGCGGTATCGTGGAGTACAATCCGCTCGCAAAAATTGTTCATTTTTGAATCGATCGATAAGAATCAAAACCTTCTGCATCAGTTAAAAGGAGAGATAAAATTTTTTAATTTTCTCATGTAATTTATCCTTTTTGACAGTAAAATACTAAAATTTCAGAAAAATTATGTTATTTATACCATATTACTTACAATAATATTTTGTTTTTCACCAAATTTTTTAATTTTGTTTATTTGCAGGATAAAACTGAAATAAAATGAATAGTTGACATCTTATGGTTCCACAATTACTTACCATCCAATTGTATATCTGCATCTATTTGTGATGTCTGAAGCAGAAAACACTGCTGTGAAAAACATGATTCATAGCATAGCCAACGTCGGTCATGTTCATAATGATATCAGAGTTCGAGTTGATAAGCTGGAGTACACTTGGATCATTGATAATCAAAGATTTCAACACGCAGGCACCTTCAATTTGATCACACCTTCATTTACTTCCGATACTAACGATCAGTATAAATGGTCATTATCACTAACATACAACGAGAGTACAAAAAGCATTGGCCTGCATCTAGGACTACAACCTTTTAGTGAATTTAAAGTGGTATTCTTCAGATGTAAATTTTCCATTTTGGACAGCGAGCTAAAAGAAAGCTACGCTAAGAAAAGTAAAGGTATAGTAAAGTTCGGAAAATTTAAACTGGGTGCATATCGTTGGGGATTTCCAAACTTTATTGAGAAAGATGTGCTTTTCGCTCGTCAGGACGTATTTTTCATAAATGATAAATTGGTAATTTATTGCGAAGCAATGTTCTCCGAAGATGAAGACAGCATTAATGAAACATATCAACGTGAATCCGTTCTACCTCGACTCAACGAATACAGTATATCTACTGATTTAGGCTTGCTGTATAAAAATCAAATGTTTACAGACTTCACTATATCGGTGAATGGTAAAAATTTTAAAGTTCATAAAATTATTTTAGCCGCTCGTAGTTCAGTATTTGCCGGAATGTTTCGACATAACAGCAAAGAGAACGAAGAAAATTGTGTCGAGATAACCGATATCGACGCTGAAATTGTACAAGAAATGTTGAATTATATTTATACGGGATTATGTGAAAATTTGGAAAATTTAGCTCAACGTTTATTAGTGGCAGCCGATAAATATGATTTGAAAGGATTGATAATTATGTGCCAGGAAATGTTGTTGAAGAATTTATCATCTGAAAACGCAGCGGATCTGTTGAATTTTGCACATTTACATTACACTCGTGAATTCAAATCTGAAATTTTAAATTTTATTGTTAATAATTCCACCGAAGTGATGAACTCAGCTGTTTGGAAAAACGTTGCTCCTTCGTTTCCAGCTTCATTGTTTATGGAACTATGTGTAGCATTATCTCATCAAGTAGACACGTACCTATGTAAAATGCAAACTAATTAGAAAGGCTCTCAATTAAGTACAGTAGTAGATATGTAATGTACCCTCTGGCACACTACAGATTTCCCACTTTTTTATGGTAGTACAACCAAAGATTTCTCCTAACGCATCGGTAGCACAGCCACAGAAAATCCTCGCGCAGTCTTGATTTTTTCAATTTTTAGGCTATATTTTACCTAATTTTTTTAAACCCTAAATTACCGTCACACTCTTAAATTTCTCATTTTTTAGTCAGAATCTCCCATTTTTTTTCAATTTTAAGGCTAAATTTTTTTAAAACCTAAATTTCCAACATACTCTCAGATTTCTCATTTCTTAGTCAAAATCACTCATTTTTCTTCAAGTTAGGTCGAGTTAGTTTTTTAGCGTAGTCTAGCGCAACCCTTGTTTTTTCAGCTTCAAAGTTATATTTTACAAAATTTTTTTGAACACTAAATTTCCATCACACCCTTAGATTTTTCATTTTTAAGTCAAAATTTCTCATTTTTAGTCAAAATTCACCATTTTTTGAAACCCTAATAACACCTCAAATTTCCAGCGCAGCTCTAGATTTCTCATTTTTTCCTCAACTTTTCATGACTTCATTATCAAAAAAGTGTTGAGATTTCAGAATCTATTCAAGAAAAAAAGAAATTAAATCTTATTAAAAATTTATTCTATGTAAATGGAGGTCTACAAAGATTCTTTGGTTGATCAAAATGAATTTGATTTTGAAAATAGTATACCATATTTTAAAGATCCTGTTGCCAGAACAAGATTAAAATATGAAACTTTAATGGATTCTTTATCAGATAAAATAGAATATTTACCTGAAGACAAGAGAAAAAAATATACTGAATTTATGATAAATATTATCGCGCATTTGACCACTTTATCAAGAATTATTGAAAGAGAAATAGAAGATTAAAATGTACCAGAAAATGATTTAAATTCAGACGTTAAAATAAATTATGTAACAAATTAATATTTTCTAATTTTGCCGCTCAGCTTCTTCTTCAGAGTCGAGATCTGATTCCAAATCATTCTCTCTTATTGATGATTTATCTATCTCTTCCTTTTCTTTAGTTTTATATTTTTCTCTGTTTATATATTTTTGATATGGATAATCTATGAAATTTTCTTCTTCAATTCTATTATCCATTTTTAGGAAATTTAATTGCTTATTATTTATATTAGAAAAATTTAATGAGATTACTAAAGTTTATAAATCAGTTACTTGTTAGAAAAATAGACAAAACTTGTAATTCATTTATGTACTTATTCCAAAATTATTAATTTTCTATACCCTTATCAGCTTTGGATTTAGAGTCAGTATCAGTAGGAGCAGGCTTATATTTTATAATCATTATGAGTAATCTGATTTTTAATTATATCCTTTTTCACTCCTTTAGCTTCTTTATAAAACTTTATTAGAATATAATTTTGAAGCTAATCCAAAGAATTCTTCTAAAATTTTTCCATTCGTCTCATCTTTGAATTTACCTAATACCTTTAATTAACTTGTGGTAACCCATAAATATTATCTTTCCCATAATCTGAAGTATCAAATTCATCAATCATTCCTTTCATATCATCATAAAAGTCTTTGAATCAGTATCAGTATATAATAATTTTATTTTATCTCCATATCTTTCTTTTAATTTATAATAAAAGTCGTACATTAATATTTTTGAAATATCTAAAATAGCTACTCCTGTAGAAACTGGTTGATTGAATTTTATCATAGTTCTTCTCATGTGTACAGCTGCAAGATCTTTACCAAAAAACGTTAACTTCTCAAAATTTTGTTTTGAAACATATTTGGTATATTTATTACCCTCAGAAATTAATTTTATATCAACTTGTGAATCATGATAGTTTGAATTTTGAGGTTCAGAGCTTTAATCACGAAATATTCTGAGACAAGAAGTTATGAGAGAGGATTTGAACTTACCTTGCTGTTTTAGCCTAAAATCAAGACTGCGCGAGAATTTTCTATGGCTGTGCTACCGATGCGTTAGGAGAAATCTTTGGTTATACTACCATAAAAAAGTGGGAAATCTACAGTGCATCAGAGGGTACATTACATATCTACTTACATTTTTTTGTAATTTTTTTTTCAATTTATGTAATTGATTTAAGCGATTTTAATTGAAAAAGTTGTGATTTTTATGCTTAGTTCATGTAGTTGATTTCCTTATTTTCTAATTGTAAGTTATAGAATTTTCGGTTAATTAGTTACCTATGTTGGTGTATTTTTTTTAATTCTTCGGCAAAATATCAGTTGATTATTGTAATTTAATCTTATCACGATTTATATGAAGATATTATGCTGAATGTGTTACGTTTTTTTTTTAGTATGTAATTGATATTTTCATTATCTATATGTGACGTACAAAAAACTACATACAAAGTATCTGAAGAAAAAAAGACTTGAACATTTTTTCAACTGATATTTCCCAAAAGAATTTACGCACAAAAAAAAGAAAAAATCTTATTAACTCGATAGAAGTGTGCGCTTTTGAAATATTTTTTACTTCACGATTCATTTTGTAACCGCGTTATTACTGAAACGGTTGAATGTACGTGTACTTTTTTTTGTTCAAGAAACATTTCGTGAAAATTCGCTATTACTGTGTTCTATAGAAATCTTCTTTAATGACTAATAAAATGTGTATTATATATAGAATCGCAGAGGTAAAGGCTTATCTGTGATAGAGCTAATTTAATATGAAATCGTTTGAAAGATCTTTCAAAAATCGAAATACTCTTAAATATAAAAACTTTGACGTTTAATAAACGTTTTGGTTCACCTGAATTGAAGATGAAAAATGTCTATGGGTAGAAATTAATTGATTAGTATGTTAAAGTGAAAAATAAGTTAGTATTCAGGAAGTTAATACCAATTAGAGCATCGCTTTTTAATGGCTTTTAGTTTGAAAATAAGTACTACTAATGAATGTTTGAAATCGTTATTATGTATTTTTTAGTTTTTTTTATAATTTTTTTTGACTTCTATTGAATTTTATAATCATGAATTGAAAAGATGTTATTCTTATGGATTTGTAATGAACAATTTGATCTTCTTACTTTTATTACTTCTATCTTTGCTCGACGATGGAGTCCGGACATAGTCTGCCAATGAGAACGCCTGTTTATATATTTCGTAAATGTTTACATTGTTATCTTTTTCAAAGTTTCAGTAATTCCTAATTGGACCAAATTCCAATCTTAATCTCAAGTCTCAAATCCAGAGATGGAAGAACAACGAAGAACCCAGAGCCAAATACGCGAAGAACATGCGATTTTAGAGAACAAAACCAAAGAAAAAAGAACAACAAAGTTGAGTGATTAAAGAACAAAACAAAAACGAGAACAATGAAAGAAATTTCAACATTTTTGAAGAACAAAAAAAACTTGAAAATTCATTTGAAAAAACAAGAATGAGAACGTGAATAACTATTTTTTTCTTTTTTTTTTTGAATTTCAGCAGGTAATTCCTCGGCTTTTTGTATTTTAAGCGCGTTGCAGTGATTTTTTTCTGAGGTCTTATTCTTGTTTTCATTAACTTTTTCATTGTTTTGACGATTTTCGGCAAACTTTTAAAAATCGGGGAGGGGGCGGGTTGAGTTATCGAGCAGAAAGCAACGAGACGAAAACAAACAACCAAAAAAAAAAAAAAAAATAGAAAACGGGAACAAGGTTTACAAATGCTAAAAAAAAACAAAACTGACAAGAACAAAAATTTTGATTTATGAGAACAATAACTAGAACGAGAACCAAAATTCACTTGTTCTTCAATCCCTGCTTAAATCTCATCGAATTTCTTTCTAAAGGTAATTTAAAATGATATTTCTAAAACATAACTTTACGTGAAGTATGTAGCTACGGAAAACTTGCTACTAAGTAAACATTTGAATAGTCATCTTCGCGAAAGTCGATATCATTATAATTCAAATTCATTGATTGGAATTGATTATTTATCGAATTTCGAAGAGGATGCAAAGTAGAAATACATGCATTACATTGATATTGTAGTTACATACGTATCAAATTCAATAATGAAAGAAAGTATTTTTCGAACAAGTTACTAATTTTACAACAAAGATGGTAATTAAATATTTAAGTTATGAAATGAGATGGATTTCATTATTTACTTCTAAAATTATGAAAATATAACAATTTATGAATATTTTTGCTATTTTTGACTTAATATTTGAATCTATTACACAAATAATGATGTATGTTCAAAAATATTGCTTTTCTATCTCTATAAATGTCATTCGTCAGGCTCAAATTAAGTTAATGTCATTCAAATTCGTCGAAGAGCAAATGAATATTATTTAGATACACTTCGATTTGATTTTAATTCAATAATTTTAATTACAGATAACTGGATTTTTACCAGTTATCAATGTAAAGATAAACGATAAGCAAAAGTTTTTTAAGCCCAAAAATCACGCCAACTTGCCTCTCATTGGCAGTCCATGTTCGGACTCTATCATCAAGCTTACTTTAATGTCATATTGAAAAAGATGCATTTTTTATTAAATATGATGTATGTTCAAAAATGTTGCTTTTCTATCTCTATAAATGTCATTCGTCAGGCTCAAATTAAGTTAATGTCATTCAAATTCGTCGAAGAGCAAATGAATATTATTTAGATACACTTCGATTTGATTTTAATTCAATAATTTTAATTACAGATAACTGGATTTTTACCAGTTATCAATGTAAAGATAAACGATAAGCAAAAGTTTTTTAAGCCCAAAAATCACGCCAACTTGCCTCTCATTGGCAGTCCATGTTCGGACTCTATCATCAAGCTTACTTTAATGTCATATTGAAAAAGATGCATTTTTTATTAAATAAAAACTCTCGAAACGATAATTTAATTAATTCCTTCGTATGATTAAACAGTATTTCTACATTACCGTGCTGTGAAAGAGGTTGCATGCCGTATAAAATGCAAGGTAATACGTGCAATATTTTATACGTCTACATAACGAAACATTATCGCTCAATGTTATTGAACTTGATGCACCCAAATGAATTGGCTTATCGTCATTTCTTGTTAGTTAAGTTACTTAAAAAATAGTTGATCAAGAGAGCGCTAGTGTTCGCCGTCAGCCAGTTTGTTGTTTGTTATGAATTGAACTGACGTCATTTCATCAGTAGCGTGGTTTTCGTTGTTCGAGTGTGTAGTGTGCTATTCTATTTCGTTCGAAACGTGTTTCTATTACCGGCGTCATATTGGTATTTTAAATTATCATGAAACTAATTTAATCATCGTGTGTTATAAATATAACGCGAGTGTGTAGTGCATTTAATTGATTATTAATTTATTATTATTCATTTAACGTATATGTATTTACTACTTTAGCAAATTCGGTGAAAAGTTTTTTCTATAAAAATTGCTATGTGATCGCGATTCATCGTTATGATGTTTTTTAGTGCCACAAATCACAGTTGAGGAAAATTTTATTTGATTCTACATTCCAAAGAAGTAGATAATGTTGATATATAAATGATCAGGTAAAAAATATAACGCATAATGTACTTTTAATTCCAGTAGTGAAAAATGTTGATTTTATTTTGATATGTCACGTGGTGCATGTGTTCGAGAAAACCAAACAAAACCGTTATTTTTTATTCAATTTTCGTATACTGATTGCTGTACGCAAGTTTCTAGGTATGATACGTTGATGCAATTTGAAATAATTTAATATTGGTGCGGTGTTGAAAATGAACTCATTCGTGTACTTTTTTTAATACGTTACAAGTTTGCATGTGTGATCGGTTTGTACGAGTTATCGTATTGAATTCATTTTCGTTGCATTTAGGAGCTAACCATACCCATCGTTGACGGCAAGCATTGCAGGTATTTCACTATTTCCTTTGTTTGAAAGATCGAGCGGTCGTATTTTACTTGACCAAAGTTTTACTATCCAAAAGATGGATGGAGCTGGATGGAGAAATACAAGCGTGTGATTCATCTGTTCGGTTATCGTTTGTTTTTTGCCAGCTGAAAGTATTGAAATTCCTCGTACGAATTTTGATGTGTACAGTAATACGGTGTACTAGAATTAGTACATGGTTGTGAATTAGGTGAAGATCGTATTTCGAATTTAACCAATTTCTTCTCTAGTATTTGTTCTTATTTCAAAACAGAAAGGAATCGACAACGTATATGCTAAACTAGTGGAAGTTTGTGTTCCGAAATGAATTGAACGCAGTGTATCCATCTTTGTGTACGTAGATTCGAGTGTTAGATTTTTGTACCAGTTGCAACACCTCTGTATTGTATTTATTTAAATTAAATCATTTTTAATTGATGTGAGAATTTAGAAGATATTTATAATAGATTACAAAAAATTTTCGAGGTCGTTTAGTCGCGTCGGCTGTACGAAAATTCAAACTCGTACGTTTATTTATTCCTCTTCCTAGTTGAACTACGGAATCTGAACATTTTTTCAACTTTCTTCATTAGTAATTTAGTATATTTTTTTGGAATCGTAGAAAGAATAATGATCAATCGTACAACGTACTTCGCGGAAAAATACTTCACAACTGACAGTCAATTTTTTATCCTCTCGGGGGCACGAAAGAAAAAAATATAATACTAACGAAACAATTTTTAAGCAATTTCAAAACGTAGATAGGTTTAATATCATTTCATAAATCTATCATGCACAAAACGGAAATAAAAAAATATCAGTCTGAAAATCCCTTTTTCTTCTTTTCGATCGTTTGAAATTTACCGATTACAGTACTGAAGTTTCTTTTTTTTATATCGTACAACAGACGTATTAACGTTTTGTGCTCAACGTAGGTAGTACGATATCTTCTCAACGACATTTCAAATCACATACACAATTGCTATTTTATTTACCTCGTTTCTCATACCTTTTGAGATAGATATTACTATGTGAAACTTTGAACGTATGCAATTTCATTCTCAGTAAATGGAGAATAGGTACCTACGGTTTTATACCACACCTTTTCAGCTCTGTTCTTTTCTTTTCTATTCTTTTTTTCGACTGCGTGCCTTTCATTTAGTATTAGCATGCGAAAGAAATTTTGACTTAATAAATGATTCAATAGTTGAAAGTCCTTCAGAACGTTGCAGCCAGTCTGGCCGAAACTTGAAAAGCAACCTTTTTTTTTTTTTTTTCAATCTTATAATACGAATGATAACTATCTCGGGATACGTTAAACGTTTCAGAACTAAAGCTATTGCCACAGATATTCGAAATACAATGTATATTTGTCATTTTTAACGAGAAATAGTTTATACGGAAAGAATTTTAACGAGTCGAGTCGAGTCTGTATAAATTTATCTAGGTATGTTAATAAGGGTGAATGTAATGTTTAAATTTTGATCTATTTGTTTGTTTCGAACTTACATTTCTCTTCGTAGATAATTGTAAGTATTATTCCCATAAAAGCAATATTACGGATTATTTTTTTAACAACGTGAACCCTTTTTTTTTCTTTCTTTACTCCCCAGAGTTCTATAAGAGTTTTTAACCGAGTTGAAAAAACGATATTATGAATGTTTGAAGTATAATTTTTTGTAGCCAATGATTAGATTTATTAGCCAAGTGTATTGTTGGTTTTCGTTTTAATCTGATTTGTGTGCCTCGCCGGCTGTGTAATTTTACAATACTATTTATTTTATGTATTTCTTGCAAAATGATACATATTTTAGTATCAATATCAATTTTGAATATTTCATTAACCGGGGATATTACGGATGTGGGTGAAGAAGATTCGTTTTGAGGCTCTAAAAGACCGCAATTTATTTCTCATCTACTCTTCTCGATATCTACTAAAATTGCTCGAATTTAGCCTGCAGGCATAGATTGGTTAATATGTGTGAGGATAACCCATGGTCAAAATTCAGTTATGTACAAAATTTGGAGAAGGGGTGTAAAGGGAGAAAATTACAGAAATTATCGTTCTCCGCATTATTCATTCTGAAATTGAGCTATATGGCTGAAAATTGACATATAGATTTAGTGGCGAGCTTGACAGGATCGTTAAGATCAACTTTGGAGGGGGTTGGAGGTGAACAGACTACTTTTTCCGAAAGACAAGCTCATTTTTTCGACTAAATCTTCAATTTTTGGCAATTTTTTCACCTATATTTGAAAAAACAAGTAAGCAAGAATAGCCAAGAGTGTTTACTGGGGTAGTGGGTTTGACAAATGTTTTCCTGAGCCTTCTAGGGAAGATGATATTTAATGGAATTTGTTTTTTCAAATATTGATAGAGTATAACGAGCGAGGGCGAACATTTCAGAAAATATGAACAGAAATCCCGAGAATTTGTATTTTTATGCATCTTTCTCAATATTCTTTAAAATTTATCAAGCTTCAAATAAACATTTTTTTTAATAGCTTGAAATTTCTCCGGATAACTTGCAGCTTTTTCACTTGGAGCGAAGGGAAGATTCGTCGTTCCCATACCTTCTTCGCTACAGCCCTGACTGAGTCCGAATGTGCTTTTCGGGAGATCTCTTCCTTATTTTTTGAATTCGCCTCACGAATATCTCCCCTCAAAATTGAGTTGGGAAGTTGAAAATTGGTATGTAAAATTTAGATTTCGTAGTTGTTGTAAGTGTGTCGTTTCGGAGTTTGAGATATTCGTTCCAATTACCTGTACCCCTGTCATTACCGAAAAAAAAAACATCCCACTGCAAATCTTTTTTTATCCTGTTATGAATAGATAGTTCGCATATCTCCTTTATTTTAGGATAATCAGGCTAAAAAATCATTGCATATTCTTCGAACGTTATTTCTTACCCTCCTCCCCTCGCTACTAACCGTATTGTATAATTTTTGCATTCATCTGTGTTTTTGAAAGTACGATGCAAAACAACTCACTCCGCCCGAAAAACACTATTCAGTGAAAGCTGTACACAGTAATTGAGATTAATCGACGAGGAATTGCTCATTAGATAAGAAAGAGCCATCGATACCGCGATGATGGATTTTTTCGCATCTGTGAAATTAGGTTTACTCGTTCTTCATAGAACTTTTATCCGTTTACATACAATTTATACCAGGACAGTTGGCTGGGAAGTATTATAGAATAAGCGGCGCGTAATGAATGATTAAACGCACTACGAAAATTTCTGAACACCACCGAACAAGTTTTATGCCCGGTGAACAAAATTACCATACTTTCGTACATCAACTGTACTGTAGCAACTGATAAAACACACAGAGGAATATTTTGAAGAGAGTAAACTTAAACATCTTGATAATTTATAATCGTTCGTTTACATTCGTGCCAGAGTTGTGAAAATTAGACACAATGCATTTTCCATTTTGTTGGTAGGTACTATGGGCACTTGGTCCCAGACACACGCGTGTATTATTTTTATTTTTAAAAGATTGAGAAGAAAACTCATCGACCGGTAAGAAGTCATGAAATATCCTACCTTTGAGCGATTTCTAAAAAAGAACGCCTTTTTTTAGTCGAACCGTGACATGAGAATACAGTAAATTGGAACAAGTTCTTGTATTAGAATCAAGTTCTCATTATAGTAGCGTTTAAATAGCCAACAGAAATATTTTAAAGATTAAGATTTTTAAAGACACGATTGTTGAATTGAATCGAATCTGGGGAAACGTTATCAATAAGTTTTAACAATGGTCACGAATCGATTATTTGGGTTTTTTCCTTTCAATGCACCTAATTTAAATTAAAGTGTCAGGTTATCTCTGCAGCCATTTCTTTATATAATTATCAAAATTTTATTCACACCTGTAATTGAAATTTATTATTTCGAATGGATGAGAAAATTCTCTAATCATCATATCAAGCAAAATAAAATGCAGTTCAATAAAGATGGATGTGTATATGAAAATAGTAATTTTGCTGTCAATCATTCGATCAAGTTACAAATACCGTATTTAATTATATTAAAAACCAGTATTTTATCTGCATCTTGCACAGGTAGAGGTTTTTTTTTTCGCATTTATGATTCGCCAAAGTTTCGTAATCATTATTAAAAATGAAAATTGCAATCGATGTCAATCTCTTAAGACTTACGAAGGTGAATGAATTTATAACACTGTAATACGTTCAGTCAGGTTTTACGATTTTATAGCAAAGATTAATACCGTTATAAGTTTTGTTTTTTTCGCTCTCGTATTTGTTGTTTTTTAATACATAATTTGGGTTATGCTCGTATGTTTTTTTTTTCAAGCTATCAAAATAAATGAACCGCTTGACGTTTAATGCGTCGTGTTTTTATACACTCGAAATACACACGTCGTGTTCGGATTTCTTGTTAACTTTGACAGAAGTTTGGCCTACACTTATCGAATTTTTACTAAATTTAAAATACACCTCGTTACGTTTAATTTTTAATTCAATTCTATGCGTTTATTTTTAATCGTAATCGTACTCTCGGTTGATAGACAAGTTGTTTACTATATGTATAGGTACGATAGTGTTGTTTGATTTTTTCTGTAATATGTTATCTTATATTCTTACCTGTTTGATATATTCGCCTTGTCGGGAGTTATTCCAATTTGAAAAGTTATTACGGATGAGCGGAGAGAGAGAAGGATGAATCACCCTCTTTGATATTAAGAAATTAAATTATTACAAAGTTGAAATCTACAGTGAGTGAAATTGTCGGTGAAATGATGTCTCACGATTTTGATCAACGGATTTGCATGCTATCTGCAAAAGTACTCGAGTTATTATATACTTAAGCGAGTTTTATCTTATGGCAGGTCTATACAATCTACGTACTGCGTAGTAAGTTATATACATGTGCATGCAATGCCATACATATAGTCATTCAACTTTAACACCTTTTTGTAATTTTATTTTATTACGGCGCTTTTACACTTCGCTATATCTATCTGTCTATCTATATGTATTCAACAAACAGCTCGTAGCATCGTCGTATACATTTACGTTATGTTTACCTTTCATCGTATTTCATACTCGGTACTTGATAGGTAAGTAGGTAAGAAATCTGTGTACATATATACGACATTTGGCCACCGGGGGCAAAACAGTAGTCGACATTAATAATAGTCTCGGTGAACTTTCATTTTCGTCGTATACGGTTGATTCATTGATTCGCGCAAATCTCCCATGAGATTGACGAAGTACTGTTTGGGGACTGTTGGGGTATACGCACGTAACCTATGTAAACGCTTACATGTAGAGTAGTAAATAGGTAGGTTGGTGGGTAGATTGGTAGATAGGTTGATACAGCATGCAGATACAGAATACCGTATCCAAAATGAAATAGGAAAAAAAAATAAACTAAAGAAACGAACAATATTTTGTAAACCGTTGTCTTTTTTGTCCCAATGGCGCGCCGGTCAAAATATCTACCTACCTATACCTTTCAGATGAGAGAAAAAAAATATTTCTCGGCGTATATTTCACGCGTAAATAGTTACTCGGGGCTGAGGCAAAAAAAAAAAGAAGAAATGTGGAAAAAAGTCTCAAACAACGCGATCGTTGTTAACAAAAATCAACGTAGAATTCAAATGCTAACTGATTCATGGGCTGGCTTCGTAAACTGCGCAAGCTATATGCCTTTACGAATTTTAAATGATCTACAAAATGGAGAATATACGTTGGTATTTTTAGCCTGATTTCCTCCATCGTATTGCCAAGAAAATCAAGCTACCTATTACAGTCCATTGAACTGGCCGAGCAGGGTATCTACAAAATTTTTTGTAGGATCCTACAAGATCATTGAGATCATTTTTCAGACACGTGCAGTATTCATTCTTTTTATTTCAGTATTTTTCCTGAAAGCTGAAATTATTCAATTGCCTCGATACCAGGGATGTTTATGATCTGTATTGATCCGGATTGGGTAAACATTTGAAAAGTAAATGGATTACTAGATACGGGCCATGATACTTTGTACTGCTTGTTTTTTTGGTGTGATGATATTGCTAACCAAAAAAATGTTTTTGTTTTCTTCAAGAGTAATGACGTCATTATTACATTAAAGTATATATGTATCACTGGCGATTCGTTCTGCTGGATACTCATCAAAATCTCTCCAATTGGCCCCATATTCTTGGATTGGCGGGGTATAAGACACACACGAGTGAGGATAAACTTGGATTAAAATTCAATAATGTTCAAATTTAGGGGTAGATTTGCTGAGGGGTATAAATTATAGGTGAATTAATTGAAATTTCTCGATATTTTTTGAATTTATTTTTTACAATTGTCACCTACTGCATGCATTCAGCTAGAAAATTTTGCAATCTAACCCTCCCTCTCCCCTCTTCCTTTGAGGTTCTAGAAGAACATTGAAACCATTTTTGGTCACACCAAATATTCATTTATTACATTTTCACTCGAAATTGAAAATCATTTGTTCAGCTTGATTCCGACCAATGTTGGTCAAATTTGGACAGTAGGGTTGGATTGGCAGCGAATTTGATATTTTTGAGTGGGCATGACCTTAGGTGAAAATTCAATTGTTTCCAAATTTCGGAGAGGAGGTGCTGAGAAGAAAAAACCAAAACAATTGTCCCTTTTTGTGTCAATCAATAGAGAATCAAAAGTTGTATATCGTATCCAGAAATCAGCCTCCGAGGTCAATTAGGAGGGGAGATATGAGGTTTTTTTCCTTTGTAGCTTTTTCCTCACCTCTCTCTCCATCAAATTCAGCTAGGAATTTGACATTTTGTGTATAGATGTGCTTTTTGGGGAATTTTCAGGCGATTTTTTTCATTTTTGAGTTAGCCTCGTACGCGTATCTCCTCTCCAAATCAAACTACGAGGTTGAAATTTGGCATGTATGTGCCTGTTGAAGGTTTCATCTTTTCAGCCCCCTCACAGCCTCAAAACAATGTTTTTTTGGTCGGATTTTCTTATTTTTTTGAGTTTAGAAGTTGAAATTTGATATGAACAATTCTCTTATATATTTTTTACTTCAGAAAAATCAGGCTCAAAAAGCATTGTGTTGCGATGAATTTTTTTCTGGTTTTAGAAATTTGCTCGACGCCCATCTGCCCGTCTTACTATTCAATTGAGGTAAGGAATGACTAGAATTAGGTATTTACATTGAATTAGTATCTGCGGTGTGATTTCCAGGGGTTTCAATTATCTATTTCGAAATCAGCCTCTGCTCTTCATCAAGGCTGGTTTTTTTTTTCATACCATAAGTGTAACAATTCACCCAACCCTAAAATTTCATGAAAATTACATTGAAAAAGCATCGTAGTGCGACGCGTTTTCTTTTTCTTTTTTTTTGTTACTGACGAACGATGCGAGGTGACGTGATGCTACGACAACGTAGGAAGGCGGATGGTACGTATATGAACATGAGGGTGAAGAGAGTACGAGGGTGAGAAATTCAGTTCGTATTTCGTTTTTGGGTAAAATGAGTTCCCGAGAGATTTTATTAGTCAAAACCTTAATTCTAACATCTCGATCGTGCAGTAGATAGCTATTAGGGAGGCATTTTGGTCGGGGGTTGAAGGGTCTGGGTATCGGTACATGTACATTGTACAATGTACATGCCAATGCCAACTTAGTACACGCTGATTAGTTGGTATACATAGTCTTTTTTGACACGAACGTTGTATTATAACCCGATAATTATCGAGACGATGTGGCGTTGTCGTCTCCGTCGTTGTCGTTTATTTTAGGAAAGTGTTTATTTACGTTGACACCGCAAACGTATTCATTACGGTCGTGATTTATTTACTAGCTTAATCTGTTCGATTTAAGCCATTTGAAAGATTTAAATATAGAGAATAAAAGGGATAAATACTGTATCAGCGTTAAATTCTATGCTGTACGCGTAAGAGGGTTTCGTCGTCGATTTGGTTTTCACATTGAACTGGCGAAGACGGTGGTACGGGGCACAGCACGGCGAAAAAAGACTACCTATGAATACAAGAAGCGCATAGATGGTAGATATGTAGATGTGTACCTATAACGTGATACCATCGTTATTTGGCGATGTGTCAAGAATCGGATAATTTTCATGGCCTTCCTAAATACTTATAAGGTTTTAAAATTCGCGATAGTATTATTTTATGCGGTAGGTAGGTAGGAAGAAAGGTTCATAATTAATATACGGTTGTTACGAGTATGTTGCTAGAACGATGATTCGGATGAATATTTTGAGACGACGATAACCACGATAGCAAATGCATATTATGTATGTAGGTACTATGCGTCTGTGTGTGAGGGTGTGTCTGTGTGAAGGAAAAAAAATATAGGTATATGTATAGTGAGCTGTATATGGCATTTATTATTGTATGTACTACGAATGAAAAGAACGTGCACGCGAATCGCAGTCACACCGCCGCCCATAGAATTACGCATGCAAAAATGTCGTTACATTTCAACCTGTTCGCGTGTGTGAATAATTTGCATATACGATTTGATGGTGGCATGGTGGGTCGCGTATCAAGGTGGTATATGCGATTAGACCGAGTACCAAGTCCTATGGCTGAAGTTATTACGATGGAAGTTCGATCTGGCCACGAGAACGTATAATTTTTCCGTCGCTAGACAAAAAATTAACGATTTTTGACTTCGTCTGTAATATACAAAGTTTTTGAAACGCATAAAAAGAAGAAGAGAGCTATCAAAAAAAAAAAAAAAAAAAAAAAAAAAGATAAAATAGCGACGATGCAAACGAAACTCGAGTAAAGCTTTCGAATTAACTTTATCGAATTTCATTTCTACGTCGATAATACGTAATTTAGATTAGCTGGAAAAATTTTCCACTTGTTTGAATGCTCGGCTGGGTGATTATTGTCGCAGAAAGCGTCTCGAAAGCAGATTTAAATTTAAGCGTCTTTTATAGAGGTACCGCGACGAAGATGATTTTTTTGCACATTCGAACTCATTCTTCAAAACACTATTTCGTTTAATCGCTTTTCATATCTACTTATTCCGAAAAATTAATCTTTTCGCCGAAATACTTATTACTCTATACGTACCTAATTTCGTCTTCTTTTATACCAACGACTTTATGTTCTCGAAGCAGCATAGTACACGAAAACGTTACTCGAGATTCTGGCGCATGTAGTCCCAGGTTTATTTTATAAGCATTTTTTTCCTCCACCCTTCATCGTCTGTACCATTTTGTAATTTAGAGAACAATGTATTTTCTGCTGCCTTATGCCGCGTGCACACATGCTATGTGTAGAGTAAACGTGCTGTTTGTATATGATGTTGAAAAAATACACCTATACGTGTACCTACGTAACGTTTTTCATACAGAGTGTAGCATAGCTGGATGGAGCTACTCGTACCTTCGTGTGTAGAGCTTTTTCACCAATTTAAATTTCGTTGCTGCTGTAAACAGATTAAAGAGAAAAATTACACGCTATTAAGTAGAAACGGAATCAGGTTTGTTGTTTGAGGCAATAAGACTTGCAACGTGAGACGAGTTGGGCGGTTCAAAGTATATGATAGCTTCAAGAACGTGAAGTATGAAGAATTACTCTCAAATGTTTTGCGCTAAAGGATGGAGGTGAATATATGTGTGTAGGTAACAAGGTATGCGTAAAGTAGAAGTACTCGTTGTATGTAGATGTACTTACATTTCGCACCCGTATACATAGGTTTTCATGATGTAATGTATCATGGTACGTATCTAAGTAAGAGGTAGAAGAAGTTGGTATTTATCATTTTTTTCTCCAAATTTCTTTTTCTTCTGGGAATTTTTTCATAAAACGCTTGGCGTAATTTGAAATTTTCTAATGTGCGCGTTTAAAATTCCGGCTTTTAGCTGCGTGCGTTGTTGATATTTTAAAATTTCTAAACATTTTTAAGAGTTAAATTATACGACGAAAAAAAAAAAACAAACGTAATGGGTAATTTGAAAGTTATAGTAGATTTTTAATGTAGCCTAAATGACAAAGAAAAAAAAGGTCGATTGGTAGTTCAGAAAATTGTGTTGATAATGGTTCTCGGTCATTTCTCATTTGCTCAAGATGTTTTGTTAGATCAATAAAATTTTTTAACGTTCAATTTTTGTACCGTAAATTTCATTGTTTTATTTCCAGTTCGATGTACTTGATGTATTTTTAATGTGTTTTTAGATAAGTGTACGTATCTGATTATTTTACTTTTTACGATATATTTATAAAAATGTTGTATCAGCAAGATTATTTAAAAATTTAGAAATTGAATTTTAAGAAAAATATTTGCTTTTCACATTTCTTTACAATTAAGGTGCAGGGAGATGCAGATTTGGCTTATATCATAGTTGAATATCTTCCTCCCGTTCACAATCATTTGGAGAGCTAAAAAAAAATATGACAAATTTCCGACTTTTTTGTCTTTATTTTCTTGAAGTTTTTATCATCGAAAATGTAATTTGAAATGACTTTTTTTTTCATCAAATCGTTATTTGAAATAAGAGATGTGAAATATTACCTATTCTGGGAGAGTTTTTTCTTGTTTTGAATTTTTGTCGGGTTTCAAAATGACATTGAGTATCATTTTTCATTACTTTACAATCGAAATATAAAAAATTAAAGTTTTTAGAAGATTTCTCTCTGATTTTCATTTTTTCTTAGCTGTAAAATGACATCTTGACCGATTCTTTCATCATTTTAAACTTTAAAAGCAAAAAATCGAAAGAATAACGTTTTTAGAAGTATTTTTTTTTAGTTTTCTGCGTATTTTGACCTGTAAAATTATATTTAGAGTAAATTTGTCGTTATTTTGTACACTAAAATCGGAATACTAAGAAGAAGTAACTGTAGATGGGGGGAGGGGGTGTCAACAAAATCCATTTTGGGGTCCTAGAAAACCATTACAACCATTTTTTGCCTTGTCAGATGTTTTTTTACATTTTTTTCCAAAGACTAAAATCATTTACTCTGCTCCATACCAACCAAAATCGCTCCAATTCAGGATAAAAGGCTCAGTTTGGTGGTGGATAAGATATAAAAGCGCGGGGATGATTTCGGGTCAAAATTTAGTTATGCTTAAATTTAGAAGAGGGGGTGTTAAGGGACCAAAATCTCAAAAATTATTCTTTTTTGAACCAATTGGTAGAGAATCCGAAGTTGTATAACATGCCCAAAAATCAGCCTTCTACGTTGATTAGGAGGGAAGATATAAGGATATTTCCCCATTTTGACCTTGAAAAAGGACTGTTCCTCTCCTCTCAAAATGGAGCTAGAAAGCTGAAATTTGGTATGTAGACTTGATAGAAGCCATGGATGTGCCCTTTAGGGGTTTCGATTTTTCAGACGCATTGCACACCCTTGCATCTTCGCTGTGTAGGTTAGGGGCGGTTCCTCGGATAACTTCCCTCTAAATTGAGCGAGGAAGTTAACCTTAGTATGTAGATTTAGTAGGGGTCCTTTGATGTGTTTTTTTGGGTGTCTTGACTTTCCAAACTCATTAACCGTCCCCATCCCATTACCACTGATTAGGTTCCAATTCAAATAATTATAATATTTCGCGAAAATCAGGCTGTTCTTCCTCACAGCCCCAAAAATATAGTTTTTAGTCGGGTTTTGTGAATTTTTGAGTTTGCTTCTCCCATATCCCCCTTTCTTCCATCCACCATCCCTCTGCCCTCACCACTGATTAGGAAAAAAAATCCCAAATTCATCAGCAGTAAAACCACCCTAGTATAGTAACCGATTGGGGAGAATATTAACAAAATCCATCTTTGGGTCCTTAGAAGACCATTGAGATAATTTTTACTCAAGTCAGATATTCATTCCTTATCATTTTATTTTTTTCTTCAAAGCTAAAAATTATTTACTGAGCTCGATATCGTCAAAAATCGGTCATTGAGTTATGCCCAAATTTTGTGTGTGGGGGGGGGGGGTGCTAAAGGGCCCAAAATTGTGAACATTGTTCGTTTTTGAACCAATCGACAGATGATGAAAAGTTGTTGCGATGTTTTCAAAAATCAGGCTCACAGTTCAATTAAAAAGGAAAATATCCAAGTTTTCTCCTTTTTTGGCCTTGAAAAAGGGCTTCCCCTCGTATATTTCTTATCCATACTGATTTAGGAGATTGAAATATGACATTTGCATTCTGTAGGAATCTTGGAAGTGACTTTTTTTTGGTAGATTTTGAATTTTCATCCCCATTGCACCACCTCTCAGTCTCAAAAATATGTTTTTATTTGGGCATTTTTTAATAATTTTTTTAGTTTGTACCACGCATATTTCCTCTTCCAAATCGTTCTAGAAAGTTAAAATTTGGTATGTAGATTCAATAGGAGTCCTAATTGTTTATTTCAGAGGTTTCAGCTGTTAATTCCAATATCTACCTTTACCCATACCATTCACCAAGAAAAAAAATCGCAGATGGTCTCTTTTTTTCCTTTCATGAGTGGATAATTCTCCTACCTATTTGATTTGGCTCAAAAAACAACGTATTTCGATGCTTTTTTTTTCAATTTACCTCTATTACTTATTTAAAGCATATAGATCTTTAATTACTGATTTTTTATAGTTTTCATTTGAAAAAAAAAATGACCTTCGATGTTTGATATTGATGCGCTCTTTTTTCCAATACGGATGTGATGTGTAAAACTATAATACGAATGAGCAATACGATAAGAATAATACTTCTTGTTAATCGTGTTATGCGTATTATAAATTAAGTTTAATTACGAGTAGATAATATCCTTAAGCTTTTTGACACATCGCAGTTTAATTATAACTTTCCATGTTATAAACTGCACTCGACGACGTAATATACATTACATACAAAACTCATTAAAGTGGACTTTGAATGGTGCAGCTTGTGATGATAATAGAATAATATATTGTCGGTGTATTGTACCTATGTACATACCTTTAGCTATAATTGGTGTGGAAGTCTCGAAGGCAAATATATAGCAAATAATGAATAAATGTAGTCATTTATAAAATACTCGATTAGTTTCGCGCGTACCACGCTGAGGAGGGGAGGTTTGTTGGACAAATTTCGCTACTGGTACTAGTTTATTGGTGTAGAATTTGGCCACCGAAACTTACCCATTGGTACGCTGGTTGGGGTGCTGGTTTTAGTAAAATTTCCATTATTTAACCGCGATCATCCGTTCACCTTTGAAACCGCAACATTTAATTCATTTCAGCCGGAGCAACACTTCGACAAGAAATTGTGGCCTGGTAGAGAGTAATGATAATGGAACTGGCTAAAATTTTAACAGTAGTAAATTCATCTTCGAGGTGTGTGAAAACATTCGAAATGTTCTGCATGCGTGTAGTATGCGTATAGAGCAATATATATGTATATGTATTAGTATGCTATGTAGGTAGCATAGACCGAGCAAGATATATATCTATACGTCACATCGCCGACAAAAGGATACCCGTAGTATCTACGTATTTTGTTTTCAAATGCTTGTTTTTGTTGTTGTTTTCACGTGCGAATATGTACCTGAGACGTTATTTGCGGTACGTTGTTATTTTTGTATTGTGTGTGTAAGTCTATATGCGAAGTTTGTTTTCTGGCTGAATAAAGCAACAGCGATGGTGACAACGTTACCGTGTAGGTAGACTGTTTGTCTCTTTCACAAACTGGAACGAAACCTTCGGCGGATAATAAACGATGTATAAAGCAGCGGTGGAAAAGGAAACTAATTAACGATTTAATTGTACCGTGTGAAATGTCGAATCAACGCTTTTTACTCGGTCGTTAAATGCGATTTGCTGGCGTTTATCGAAGGAGTAAGCACTCATAGTGCAGGCCATGGAATGACGATGACGGTGTTACGGGACGAGAAGGTAGACCAAGGGTATTGCATGTTTGTTTATTCGGTATACGCGTTCGTGGTGTAAAATGCATTTGACCAGTACTTAGGTGACGATTCGCAAATCCGTAAAATCAACAGACGATCTAACCCGAGGATGAAAAGAGTCTGTGTTAACGATTTGTCTAACCTTTTGGCGAAGTAGAGGGGACAATGAGTGGGCGAAAATAGCGTCGAAATATAAAACTTCATATGGAAATATTTCGTCGAATATATAGAAAAACCGTATATTGATAAGATTACGACGAATACGTGTGTATAAGTCGTCTCGTATACTTATTTATATTTACACAGAATTCGA
Organism: Ferrisia virgata; assembly: GCA_900060175.1. Taxonomy (NCBI): domain Eukaryota; kingdom Metazoa; phylum Arthropoda; class Insecta; order Hemiptera; family Pseudococcidae; genus Ferrisia; species Ferrisia virgata. The sequence continues at coordinate 88,432 of FIZR01011886.1, forward strand.
GGGGCGAAAAGAAAATAAAATCTAAATTTAATACTATCAATTCGTCGAATAGAAATAACACGCGTAAACCTATAATAAAATACAAAATGCTAAAAGAGCAGAAGAATATTGTAACAAATTTATACATCCTACAAGCCATCAAAATAGTGTTGAAAAAATTGCGAAGAGATTTTACAGTATTCTGTATTGTTATCGAATTCGTGATAATGCAAGTGTTTTTCTGCCCCGACATTTTTTTTTTTTGGTTCGTTGCCGTTGTTGTTTTGATTTCATAAACCTCATGTTTATATTGTTCTGCTGCAATTAAACTTTTAACTGAATTCTTGTTTTTATTTCTGTTACGAGTTGTTACAAATGACGATGATCGAGCCCTAGTTACGATTTTTTCACTTTAATAATTAATTTCGTTATTTGTGAGGCGAATTTATTACTACGATATTGAATGTACGGCTTAGTTGATGTTTGAGAGTAGGGAAAAAAGCATCGATTTAATAGATTGGAATGGACAAGTGGTTGTTCGTTGTCGTTGTTGGCTCATACGACGCGATTATCCTTTTAAAACGATAACTCCAATTAACCATATATTTAACGCACCTCTGACTGCGAGATAAAATTGCTTTATTCGCCGTACTGTTGTCTGATGTTCATTTCCAATTCATTTAACACTGCGGATAGTTACTTTTTGATATGATTCCTGTGGATTTGTTAGATATTTAAAGATATCGTTATAATGTGGTCTTTTTTTCCCCGTCTCCTTCCCTTCTTCTTACTGAGGAACTTACCGAGTATTTACCTGTAAACTCGTATGGTTGTGGAATTCAAATCGAACAGTTTGTTGTTTAATGGGTAAATAAATAAACTATGTAGAAAGGAAGATAATCGTGAGATTCAAATGAAATGTTGTGTAGCTTTCGTTTCATACGTTAAGAAGAATGACTTGAAGATTATTTATTTCTTTTATAGTACCAGTCTTCTTATATATTACGGTTTATACCGAAGCACTTCAATTTACATATCAAGTTTCAAAGTACTTTTTTTCTCCTTTTTTTTTTTTTATCACGGAAGGACTCACTTGAAGTGCCACACGCCTGCTGTACGCATTATAGAAAGGCGAAGAAAATCATTATGTACTTTGCTGCTGTTTGGTACATATAATTTTCAATTTCCAGGTGTTCAGAAGCGATTGTACGAGTATACATGGTTTTTTTGGCATGCAACATTTTTAATTCACCTGGTGTGGTTTCGTCTCACTGTAGTGTATCGTATTTCGCTCAATATTTTTGAGAATCACTATTTAGCCTACATATGTACCTGAAAATATGAAAATTTTAATTTTATTAAAAGTTCGATCGTACATTTTCGATTGCAAATTTAATTCCGTACAATTTAAGTCATTATGAATTTTCAGATAGCAGACACTGCGATCGCATAAATTGCAGAAATGTGTGTTTTAAGTATTCAAAAAACTATTCTCGAACTTTCAACGAGTTTGAGCGTCGCGTCGCCTAGAACGGCGTCCAATCCTAAAATAAACTATTCAGCGATATTCAGCATGGCAAATTTCGTACTTTTTTATTAGCCAACTGCCTCCAGAAAATAATTTATTAAAGGTCCAGAAACGAATATCCACATTTTATTCGAATATGATCTTGCTGTGGGAAGTCTTACCAGTCTTCCTACTGAGAAAGAGGGCGACTAAAATTAGCTGCTACACCACGTGGATATCCAAAAATTAGCGATATCGAAGTTTCGCATTTTCTCTCTCTTCGTGTATGTTTGCACGTAAGCACCAAAAACTCTATAATTAAATATTACAAATGAGTAATTTTACAGTGTGTCTAATGGTCATAGAAAGTCGTACAGGTACTACAAAGTCAGGCATTTTGATTAAGATTGGCTCAAAATTCATGCATTTTTCAGAAATTGAAGAAAGTCCCATTAAATTATGTATATATATTTATTTTTTAAATTACGTTTGTTCAAAGTTAATTGTAAAAATTTTAATTTAAAAGCTACGTTATTGAAAAAATTATATTTTTTGAAGTTGTTGATGAAAAATTGATTATTTTTGGGTGGGGGGGGGGGCTAAATATGTCTAAAAAGTCATGGAAAGTTAGGCATTTTGCCAACAAATTTTTTCAGACAATTGTTTCAAAATTTCGATCCAATCATCAATTCAAGTAATGGACCACATTTTGCCCACTTTCATCATCGAAGGGGCTGTATTTTTTTGAATTTTATAAGCCCTTTCAAGTATTCTAAATAGGCTTTTTTACACAACCAAAAAAGCTGTAAAAATGGCCTACTACAGGGCCCACTGTTTAAAACCAAGATTTAGGCAAATTTTTTGCTCTCAAAATTTTAAATGGAGGGCAGCGATGCAAAATTTTGAAAACAGAAAATTTGTTCAGGCCACGATTTTGAATAGCGAGCGTTGTCGTAGGCAAATTTTGCAGTATTCTTGGTTATATACAAAATTTTCCTATCTTGAGTATTTAAAGGGGCTTATAAAATTCAAACGAATGCTGCCCCTGCAATAATGAAGATAGACAAAATGTGTATATACCAAAATTTATAGAGGAAATTTTTTCTACAAAGTACGTTACTTAAATTGATGATTAGATCAGTATTTTGAAATTGCCCATTTGTTATATTTTTAGATTCCTTACAACGTTACCTATAGGGGGGGGGGGTAAGTGACAGGATAGAAAAATGTAATTCATGAAATGCTACCAATCTATGTTTTTTTGATGATGAAAGTTCTACTGAGGGGGAGGTTGTCTGATGTTATAGAATATTCTGTAAGTAACAGATATGTAGATACATATTTACTGACATATATGAGATATTATATCATAAAAAAAAAAATATTGAACAAAAAAAGTAAAAAAAAAAAAAAAATGAGTATACTGGGATAGTCGTACTTTATTTATGCAAAAAAGAAAGAGGAAACTGGGGTGAAATATAAAGTCCGTCGTGGTCGTCATCGTCATCGTCATCATCCTCTAACTACTCCTGATCAAATGAATGAATACATGAATGAGAAAAGGAGCGAGAGAGACAAAAAAAAGGGCAAAAGGGAAAAAGTTGAACTAGTCGAGCGATTTAAGGGTAAAACAAGGAACATGGTACATACTACATATATTTTAAACAGTTGGCGAACGATGTTCAATGCTTGAAGAGTGAAGACTGAAGATTATGTGTATGCGCTGCATCTCTTTTTCACAATAAGTACAAAAGACTACTGCCTGGTACAACGTTTTCAATGTGTTCTGGCTATGGTTATTACAAAGCGTGCAAAGAGAGCGACGAGAGAATCAGCCGTCGACGGTCGTCGACGTTGCCAAATATCACCTGTCTCTCGAATAGTTGATTAAAACATACGTACGGTCCATGTTTTTGAACTCGACGTATGTATCAACTACACATCTCTACATCTACCTTGCCGAACTACATTTATACATATATATACTTACTACACTGGTTGAGCATTTTTTGTCGTTGTAGATTTTCAAGATATCCGTGTTTTTGATCGTGTTTCCTGTCCGTGTTCGTTGTATGTATTGTGGTACAATACCGTGGTAATTATACGGATGATGAAGGTGATTTTGTATATATGTGTGATTTTTTTTCTCACGAGTACGACAAAAAGTGTAAGATTTCGATTTTTTTTCTTCTTCGCAAGTCTAAGGTGGTATTATTCATTTGACATTGTAATATGCTATTGTTTGAAAGATGAGCGGAGATGAAAGGGAAATTCGCGGATTGTCGCGAATAATTAGCAGGAAAGAGAGATCTCCTTTTTGTTCAATTTGTTCCATCAGTGATGGGTATTGAAAAAAATCTGTGATTTTTTAAACAGTTTTTGGAAAATGATAAATGAAATTATACTTTTTGCTGATTTGGTTCATGTGATGTTATTTCGTTTTAAAATTTTTGAAACTTGAAAACTAGAGTCGAACATTTCGTGCTCTTTTGATATTTGTACTCCACATATCTACTTCCTTAAGTTTTTACCCTCCTTGTGAACACTTGTTTGAAAATTTTTTGGTAAACTGGTAAACTGCATGTACTTAAAGATTCTAATCTTGATGGAACTTCAATAGTTGGAAAGAGCATATCAGAAAATTTCCAATCAAAATTTTCATGTACTGAAATTGATTTTTCAAATTTTGAAGAATTTTCAATGATTTACCTGGAGGGATTTCAACTGGACACTGTCGAGTGCTATTTTAACCTTCATGTTCTATATGAAAAATCGAAGTTAGGGTAAAATAACACTCGATGTCAGATCGAAACCTCACCTCAATATTTGTCTCATGGCTACTGAAACCATTTTTCAATTTTTTTTTCAATTTTTGTAAAAATTGAAATTTGCAAAAGAGGTAATTATTGTTTTTTTATAATTTTCGACTCATACGTGCGATATTGGTGAGCAATGAACCAGGTTCCGTGCATTTATTTCTTTTTTTCCAATTTCAACATCGCTACGTTGATTACTCATTGAAAAGACATGGAGCAAAATAACGCTCGAAGGTTGCACTTCAGCACATTTATTTTTGACAAACATGTTAAATTTAAGTGTTTTTAAACATGGAAAATTTGAATCCAGACATAAACGCCAAACCCCCTCTCTTGAAAGAAACTTGCACACGGGCCTGCCTCGAATAGAATCAAACATTGACCTGACCTGAGGCAATTGAAAGCTATGAAATGTTTTCAATTTTTTTTATTTGAAATCCAGTTGTGTTATAATGTATTTTTAAAAACAGCTGTATTTTTGTGCCAAAATCTGGCCTAGAAAATGAATTCATTTTTATACGCAGAGAAATTAAATAAATTATGCATTTAGAGCTTAGGAAAGCGCCAGTGTGTTCATTTTTGATCTATTTGCCTCAAAATTTTGGCAGAATTTTCATCCTTATTTTACACGGGTTATGTATATTTTCATTTTTGAAAACTTTCAGTAATCTCCTCCCCTTTTCTATCATAAAGCACTATTCGCCATATTGCGCTGGTATGGATAAAATTTTAAGAACCAATCTGCTCCTGAATGTAGCATAACAGCATCCGTCCGGAGGGGGAGGGGAGAGGCGATAATCAAATATAGAAAATTTTCAGAGTAAGCGGTTGGAAAATGAGTGTGTTGATGAAGTTACCGCAAGTGTTAGAAGTCTAATGAAAATAAATTTCAGCACTTAAACTTCATAGCGAGGGAGGGGGGAGTTATGGGAAGATGGAATGTTGAAAAATTGACAGATAACAATGAAAAATTATCAAAAACCGAAATAACTCGGCTTCATATCGCGTTTAGGAGCCAATTTTCCCACATACTATTTTCAATATAGACCACCCAGAATTAGGGTAATTGCCTAGTTCCATTTTTAGTCATGCTAAATGCATTTAAAAAATAGAAAAAGGGAAGGCTGAAAATTCACCACGAGATGTACACGCGGATCTGGACGACTACCCTAATTCGAGGTGGCCTGTATCGAGAGTAGAACGTGATGAAAAAAGTAGCTCCTAAATGCGGTATGATATCGAGTTATTTCACTTTTTAAATTTTTTAAAATGTATTTTACATGGCTAAAAATTACGCCTCGAGGTGTTGCATGCGGATGGGGTAGCTTCCTTGTAAGCATGAGAAAAAATCACTAGGAAGAGATATTCGTCCTTAAACACCACCTACCCTGGTTTTTCGCCGTTTGACCCTTGTTGGCGTATCTACACAGGCAAATTCCACTTGAACAAGCGGGGTTCATGCCATGAAGAGACACAAGGGAACAGATAATGAATGTTCGGCAAATCATCGAAAAGTGCAG